>CABFWB010002006.1:0-58182 GCA_902151455.1 Timema bartmani
GTTAGTTTATGTTAGGCTAGGTTAAATTAGGATAGGCGAAAAGAAAACATCAAAATGAGGCATTTCGAATGTTAGTGCATTACCACGATCCAATTTCAGGTCCCACTAAAAAAAAGTTCGAAAATATAATCCGTATTAAAACGTGCTTAGTTTTACACATTTGAATGTGGTGCACGTTAATCCCAAGACGTTATTTTTGGTGGCCGCAGATCCAACGTAGCCGTTAAAATATAGGGCCATAGTGTTAACGTGTCCCTATATATTTATTTATTTGATATATTTAAAGTGCACTTTCTGAGCCAGCTGATTATATTGGTACACAAGAATTTCTATGAGCGAGATCGAAAGTGTATACCAATTTTTCCGGGAAAAGTATTTTCACATACTTTCTGGGGTTCTTTTACATGCCACAATCGACATATGACCGACTATCCCTCTAGACATCACCAAAATTGCGCTAGTAAATTTACATTAGTCGTTGAAAAGTAATATCGACGAAATTTTGAAATCTCATCTTTGTTGAAGAAATAGAAGTGACGTCTTCCACCTTCCGATTAGATTTTACTTTCTCAAGATAAATTCTTGTTTTATTGGTTGCATAAGAGAATGATTTAAAACTACAAGTCACTCTAATGATTTACTTCATAAAGTGATTATGAGGATATTGGTAGGTGAGGGTATTTTCTTGATATGAGTCACTGAAATAATAAGAAATACCTTATCTGGTCCAAAGGCCGAGCGATTTAACGGGTTATAATCACAATGCACTTGTTCATCAATAACCGTGAGGTCGGGGTTCAAATCCCTACAGAGTAAAACAAAGGAGATTTTTCAACATGTGAATTTCTCTTTGATTTTACTTCTCAACATAAATGCATATGCATTTCCTTTAAGCTATCGTATTGAGCCATCCTTCTTAGAATAAGTCGCTAGTAACAACAAAAATTAATTTATTAAAATTATTTGAGTAGCCTGACAAATAATTAAACTCAAGAATGCCAGGCCTCCACCGTGGTTCGGATTCCACGTTAAACTGTAGGTCCTCCATTTCATCTCACAATCACCCTACCATCACACATTAGTGTAAGTGCGTATAACACGAACGGGTAGTAAGACGCGGTGCTAATAATAATAATAATAATAATAATAATAATTAAACTCAAGCCTCATCTACCTTACTATTTGGCTATTACGATAACAAACAGTTACAACTTAGACTTACAGTACAATGGAACAGAATGAGTGTGAGCTTTAACAAATGCACCAGCATTTTCCTGAAGAGGTAATGTGACACCCCAATTTGGGGGAAACCAGCGCCATTACCATCATAAGAAAACTCAACTTACTAACAGGTTTTAGATTTTATAGAAACAAAATGTACAAAAGAGTACACATAACGTTTCCCCACTCAAGGAATTTATTCTTGGAAAAATAAAATTCACACCTGTTAGACAAAAGGGTAAAAAAGACAATGCACGGGTGAATTCATAACTATCAATTTACGACCTGATAGAGAAATAGACACTCTTGAATAAAAACTAGGTAAAACCTGTTTGATGTAAGTGCCCACCTACGCGTCATCACTCATCAGACAGAAACAAAATACAAGGAATACGACCAGGAAACATCCTTCAGTGGGTTTCACATGTTTTAGTTGAAACGCTCTAGTGAGGAAGAAATTCTTTTTGTGACTTTATCTTCACATGATGACGATATTTCTCAATACTTTTAAGAGTTCAATATGTCTTCCGCGCACTTTCCAAACATCGATTGAAAACACAGCCCATTGATTCATGTAATGTAACAGATAAAAGCTCTTTAATAGAAATTTCAAGAAGAATTATTTCCAGCATAATAAAGAGGGTTTAGCCTGAGAAGTAAAACATATCAACTCCACTCTGGCAGTTTTTTTTATTGATTTATCGATTGTATAGTTTTTTTAAAGTTAGAGCTACTGTAACTATAAAAAAAAATGTTTGAACAGGAGCTTGAATGACGTAGATGGGATCACACTTATAGTGAACTTAAAAAGTACCCCGTAGCCAGCCAACTTTCATCCTTTATGAAAACTTACCTTTTACTTCACCCGGGTTTGAATAAATAAAAGTCGAGAAGGAAAGGATTGACAACACAAAGCTTAAACAATCTTAACCATGGATGAGACCATGTGCTTTTGTATTGAGGATATTTGTATATTCTAAACGCTATAAATAGTTTATAAAGGAAGAGAAAATTTATTTCATACGCAAAAGTCTGGGATATAGATATAGTTTGATTTTCATAGGAAGGGCCTTCTATAAAAAAACAACAAACATATTTTATTGCTGTTAGCTTTGATAACATTTTACTATATTATTGGGTTTATTCAATAAGTTTTATAATTATATAAAATACAGCTGCAGCTCAAATGACTTGATGTATGAATACATGAAAGTGGATCTAGTAACTTTTCTAGCTGTAAGATAATCCCCTTCATATGAAAAATTGATTGTAGCAGTTTCCCTTTCCGTGCAATGATCTCTAGTTGTTTAAAAATATTTTAAGGATTTTTTTTTTGTAGGTTGTACAATTTAAGAGGTAGGGAACAAGAGGGTCGAATTAAGAGGAGTTTCACCTAAGTTAGCGCGGGAACAGATGGAAAAACTACTGTGATAAAATTAGTCATGGTGAAAATTAACTTTCAATGCACCCAGTTCGGATTAAAACCACACCCTCCTGGTTAATAACAAACTTTTGCAACTCTAGGTTAACGCCTTAGGCCAAGCAGCCCTCGGCGCCGGTTATTTTATGATTTAAAAGGGAACAAAATTATATAAAATAACAAAATTAAGTCCAAAACTATACGGGTAAAACTACTAAAGGCTCAAAGTTTAAGAACTAAAAAAGCACACTTTACCATTCCCTAGTAGAGTGATTCTTAAAGCGGGGTACGCGGAACACATTTTGGAGGTACGCGGAATACATTTCGGGGGTACGCGATGAAGCGGTAAAATTATTGTACAAGTAGTATCCAGATTGTACTGTTAGCAACACTGGAAGCACACTCATCTCACTGAGCACCCACAGTATGTTATTGATAATTTTGTTAGATTTGTTCAATCAATCATGTCATTTTTTGTGTTTATAAATATATGTAGTTGTGTTAAGTAAACTGTAAATAGACACAAATAAATATTGATGTATTATTGTATATCTATTATTATACTAAAATATTTTATATCTGTACAAGGCGTACGCCAGTTATATAAATATTCCCGGGGGATACGTGAAGCATACAAGTTTAAGAGCCCCTGCCCCAGTAGATAACCGACCAGGAAAACTAGCTCATCAATTGCACGTAATTGAGTTACGTTTTAATCCTGATATAGGTTACGTACTGTACATGACGTGTGATCGTATTACTTAATTATAATTACTAACACCTATATGCACCCACTAAATCTCTAGATGTAAATGTATACACAGAGTATTCAGTCAAACCGTCTTTACTAGGGATGTCAAACTTAATTCCTGGATACTCTAGATTCATATTGGTATCAAAACTATCGATATCTCGAGTCTTAAATCTCAAATCACAGCACTACTTACTTAAATAAAAGCTATGACATAAAAACGAATCGTGAGTCTTTATAATGGGTGGATTTGTATTAGTTATTTTTTGCCGTTTAACTATAGTACCGACATAATGCAAATATACCCAACTAGAGGGTGTATTATGTACCATACATTTACCCTGTGAGATAGCAAGCTTACCTTGCATTATTCCACTGTGTTAAGATAAGTTCCGTGGTGTAAAGGTATCAGGCTCGCTAATATACTGGATTGCTAGTGAGGGGAAGTCAAGGTTCAAATCTCGGCCAGGCGCACTGATCAAACGTGATTTTAGTGAGGTAGTTTTCCCATCCCCCCTTCCAATCTAATATAGGTGCGCTCCCTTTATGGCTATCCTTCATGTTACCAATTCTTAGATTAAGTTTCTACTGCCTCGTTTGTTAAACGTAATAATAATAATAATACGTTTTTTTTGACACAACGTGGCCTTTAACCATGTCTCATGAATTTTCCTCCTATGCTATGATGATGAAGTAAAATTTGAATAATTTCAAACTGAAAACACACGTTACGAGTAATTAATAAATGTATAAAGATATTTGGAATAAAATATACATAGCTAAGTTAATAAGGAATAATTCTGTAGGCCTATCAATGAAAAAATGATGTTTTTCTAAATAAAAATTATAACTTGAAATTAACAATGATACATCTCCTCAGATCAAGATTCTAGCCAAAGAAATGTGTTTCCTAAAAAAATTACTAAAGTTAAATTTTCATTTTGTCAAAGGTTACAACTTTATTCTACTCCAGTCCAAATTTGGAACAAAACTTAAGATGTTAATAATGATCAAAGTGACTAAATAGATAGGAAATTGGAACAGAATAAGTATTAGACACGTTTATATGTTTAAAACTTGTGAAAAAATGTGGATAAAAACCCTCGTTCTTGGGAGCCATTCAATTATTTATATTTAAGGCATTTAAAATGCAACTTTATTGTAACTATTTTTTTTCTTTACATGTTGATGTTTGGAATATTACCCATGTCGCTATGATATGGCTTTATACTTTAGAGACTCCCTCACACCTAAATAAAAAAAGAAGACGATACAATTTATAGCTAGTGTTACTGTATAAATTATGCGACACATGAGAGGGTGAAGGGGTAAAGGAGAAAGATAGAGAAAAAAGAGGAGTTCACCATAACATCTTGACACTAAAGGGAATAAGTGTCAAGAAATACCCTCATATTCATTTATCAAAAAACGTGGCAGCATATTTGCATACTGATAGGGGTTTTCATATTTAAAAAAACAAGCACAAAACAGTGACGTATCCAACTCGTGTTAAGTTTAGACGTCAGATACGGTTTATTCCCTTTACAAGCTCCCTGTCTTTACTAACGTTGTCTTCTATTGTTTTGTTTTCTTGTGCCGCATTTTACTACCCATGCGGGACTGCATTAACTACAATCTACTAATGGGGTAGGGTTGAGGAAATTAAAGTGTAGAGAATATGTACCCGCATGTGCATGGATAGAGCGTGGGAAATCATTTAAAGCTCTAAGTTAATATCTTGTGAGTTCTTTGTTTATATATTCTACTCTACGTTTTACTGTACCACGACCCTTCGGAGAGAGTCAAATATATCAAACTAGAGATTTTGATTAATGTCGACGTTCCATGACCTCCTGAAACGGGTTTTTTTCGGGTTGCCGTCTGTCTGTATCTTGAACTAGAGCCGAAAAAATGCTACCAATCGGGTTAAAACTTGATATCCAGGATTTTCATAAGGTTTCCCCGAGGATATATTTTGAAATTAGATATCAAACCCTAAAATTAAGCGTAGTTTACTGAACCCCACCTCAGTGGCGTGGTTAGCTAACGCACTAGTTTTGTGTTGAGGTAGACTGCCGAGGACGGGGAGATCGAGGTTCGAATTTGTGTCGGGTGAAGTGGGGGGATGGATTTTCTTAAATTTTGCCCACTCTACCTCCACACGCAAATGCAGGTTCACTTCCTCTAAATTCAACATTCCCAATTCCTAACCCATTAGCGTGATTAGTACTTAAGAGTATAACTCGAACAGGTAGTAAAACGCGATGCTAAATAAAAAATAAATAGCTTACTGAAGGGCAAAAAGAGAAAGAATCGACTTTATCCCAATTCATTTAAACGATTTTGATTAATTTTTTGTGTCTAAGCACTGTTTAACACTACTAACAAAATGGCAGCTATCATTTTCCCATCAAAAAGACTTCTATGGGTACTTTAAATAAGCTAAAATTTCCAGTTTTGATCTTATATCCGTAACTATTTGAAATGCGAAATAATTTATCGTTGTAAATATGTAGTAGGCCTATATTAAATATAAAACTCTTTTATTTGAAATATATTTTTATAAAACCAATAAATGTGTCTAAGCCAAAAGCATATATATATATATTGAAGTATTTTATAGCAAAATTGATTGTTATAATCTTTGGTGGACCGAGAGGTCCTTTTTTCTTAATGTATCTGTAACAATATATATAATTTAGCTTATGCTCTTTGGTGGAATGTGATGCTCTTTTTTACCGTCACAAAATCAGAGAATCAAAATTTAAGTATTAAAACATGATTTAGTGCAATTGTTATGGCAAAAATGATCTCAGTATCGTTAAGTTTTTAAGACTTGTGCAACAAACGAATACAGAACTTTGATCTAAAACCTAGCCAAAGAGACACCAATTATAAATGTTTTGTTTTTTTTTACTTGTAGAAGATTCTAGAGCAGGGTTCCCAGATGAGTGAGCAGGTAGAGAATACAACCCCCCTATCGACTAGCCAAGGAGCCGGGCCGGACAACTCTGTTTGCGTATGGGTGGTACAACGCAGTGGATGTACAAACAAAAACACAAGAAACAAGCAAAATAACTCTGTTTAATTTCTGGTAACATTAAACCACGTTAAACATAACCTTGAGATTCCTTTTGTCAGATATATGGTAAATTGAAAAAAACTGTCCGACACAATCGTACATACGTTATCATTTAAAGTGGTTATGACACAATTTAAAAAAAACGTCTTTAGTAAACTATTCTCAATTTCATTTTAATTAAGTGTATATTGTATCTAGTATCAACTAGTGAAAGATGGCTCTGTTAACAAGACGAATCAGGATGGCTCAGTGGTAGATCATTGGCGCGCAAAAACAAAGGCAAACAAAGACTTTGATTCAGCTATCAGGTACGGTTCTATGGATAGCGATCACGTAGCAGTTTGCGATGCAAAAGAACTATAATATCATATATATATATATATATATATATATTTTTACGTAACATAAACTCCTAGCCGCCTAGATGACGTAGCTAGCTAACGCTTTAATTTCGTGTTGAACTATACGGCCGAGGACGGGAAGATCAAAATTCGAATCTCGCTCGGGTGAAATGACGTTGGTTTTCCCTAAATGGTTTTCCACTCTCCCTCCACGCAAATGCGGGTTCACTTCTTATATAATCAACCTTCCCAATTCCCAACCCATTAGTGTAATTAGTACTTAAGCGTATAACCCGAAAGGGTAGTAATACGCGGTGCTAAGTATTATTATTATTATTATCATCATTATAAATTATTATTTAGCATGTAAAATCATTTCCAATATTCATTTTAAACAAAATAGTTAATGCCATTTTCGAAAAATTTTGAACTGTCTAAAAAAAAGGTGATCAATAAAATAGGTACCCTTAATTTGAGACCTAGAATCAAAATCAAAAGATTTCCAAGGTATTTTCAATGTCCATATAACATCTAAATAATCCACTTCGGTGGCCGCATGGTCGAAGGCGCTACCATAGCAATATACTAGACTGCCGATAACGGGGAGATTGTGGTTCAATCCTGGTCGGGTGTAATGAGTAGGGGGGTTTTCTAAATGATTTTCCACTCTCTCTCCGCGTAAATATGGGTACGCTTCCTTTCAATTCAACCTTCCTCATCCCTGACCCATTAGCGTAATTAGAATATAAGCGTACAGTCCGAATGGGTAGTAAGTCACGGTGCTTAAAAAAATCTAAATATTACGTTTGAACACAATACATCAAGCCATTACGGCTGTAACTCAACAGACAAATGGACGGAAGTGTACATTTAAAAAAAATTTTTTTTTAGATTCGAGTGCATATAAACTGCTAAGCTACACCAAATAATGTGGAAGTAAAAGGTTATGAGTGAATTTTTGTGGCACTTAAACCAATTATTATTATTATTTGTAGTATTTAACGTACACTTTAAGTGCAAACCAATTACATCAACATACAACATACAAAGTATCTTAATTCTAGAACAGAAACTAAGGACCCAGTCTTCCACCTGTTAATTTATCTCTGTGAAAGAGTAAGCCTAAATTTGACCAAGGATACATTTTTTTTGGGCATGCCAGGAATAAAACCCGGGACTCTTGGTTCAGTTGACATACACGTTACTAATTAAGCAAAGCTGTAGGACCCACATATAACCAAGAATGAATAGATACACGGTGTAAATGAAGGAATATAACATTGAGTCGTTGTACTAATTTGTATCAGAATAGCAATCTAGACAATATGTTTTAAGACAAAAAATGTATTCACACTCTTATAAAACTGTATTCTCCTCGTAATTTCTGTGAAACTCCCATTGTCATTAATAATTTAACCTTTTAAAATGAGACGATAATAATGGCAGCTGTGTACCAAAGACTACCCCATGAGAAGATTCAAGAAGAATGACATAAGTGTTCCCTAGTAACAATACAGCGAACAATATCTCTTTGGCAATCTTAACTTCATTTACATAATGTAACTTTAGTAGAGATCCTAGACGTGGCAAGGCTAGAGCTGATGTTACAAGCACAACAGTAGGTTTGGTACATTCCAATTTTTATAGGAAGGACCTTTGAGAAAACACAAAACATATTTTTTGTGGCCGAATTTGATAACATTTTACTATACGAGTATTAATAGTGTTATTTCTTAAGTATTGATATTATCCAGCACAAATGACAGCTGAAGATCAATATGACTTGATTATTGTTTTTTATTTAACTGTAAAATATAGTTAACTGTTTTTTAATTAACTGTAAAATATAGTTAACGGTTTTTTAGTTAACTGTAAAATATAATTATAGAAAAAACTTAACAACCATATCCTAGACCATTAATTTAACTCTTAACATTGTTTATGATTGTTATAACGAATATAGTACAACGATATTTTTCAACATTTATTATTAATTCTATTTTATCTTTACTCTTATGTTTATAATTTATTTGATGAACCTATGAACGTTTAATCATCCATAATTTTACTATTCTGATAGGTTGTAATAAATTATTCAAATAAAGAAACAAACTAGTTGAAATAATGTTATTGTTATTGTTATTTAAAGTGTTCAAACTAATGTAAACCTCGAAAATACATCACTCTCTAAGACGTTAATCCATCACTTTGAAAGGGGAGGCTCCTATTCCACCAATAACATTTTTTTTTGTCCATGACCGGATTCTAACTAGGGAGACGCGCTAAGGTGTCAAGAGTGGTTTTAATAAAGGCAAGAAAAGCGGGAAAAGCAAAAAGGCACCTAATTTGGGAAAGTTTACCAGGAAACTCTATGGAAAATACAATAATACACAATCCCACACGTTCCTGTTAATGTTTACAACTGCAAAGAAAGTACGAGTCATCCATCCTAACATGACGTCAAAAGATTCACGTTCCTAATACGGCACCGATGAATGAATTTCAACTCAAGGTCAAGATGTACTTGTATGGTTCCAAAACTGGTCAGGTGGGTTATAAAGAGGAATGTACTTAGGTTAATAGCAATTAATATTCACTTGTCACGGCCAGCAAACACAATCAAAGGTCATCTACTAACTGGAACCTGAACTTTTCTTTGCAATGATGACGCATCAGCACTTTATCAGCGAAGAACATTATAGCGCCAAGACCAATAATTTTAAGATATTCAATGTCAACAACAGCAGCAGAGGTGACCGAGTGGTCTAAGGCATTACACGTGCGTTCATTATACTTTGCCACCGTTGACGAAGAGTCCAACGTTCGAATCCCATCTGTTGCACTGGGGGTGGCGGTTTAGCCCATGTGATTACACTCACAAGTTTTCACAAGTAATCATCATCGCGGTTTTTTACAAACATATTCACCGTATTTCCAACGTTATTTTGACTATAGTTTTCAACATTTGATTTTTAATATATTATTTTAATCGCAGTATTCAACACATGATTATTGTCAGCTTGGTCCCCCCCCCAGCCCCCACATAATGTTTACCGTTGTTTTTCAACTATGATTTTCACCGTGTTTTTTTTTCTCTCCATTACCAGCCCTTTATAATTCAAGGGAGTTTTCTCCAAATTACTAGTCCTTACCCCTAGCCCTTAAGGTAGCTCGTTAATAGCCTTTTGAGTTGTATATACACAACAAGTTTACATCAAAAACTTAATTTGAATTTGAAATTAGACAAAATTTTGTATTTGTTATTAGGTTTCATTTTATATGCACTTAATAAACCTAGTTTGTTGGACCCTAGTATTTAGGGATAGCAGTGGCATAAGAACCGGTTGTATCTTGTCTGAAAATTATGCCATTATATAACTAATATATATATATATAATCAGAAGATGAGGACAAAGCTAGAACATTGGAATAATACCTAGAAAATCTTTACAAAGGCGAAATAAGGGAAGGTGCTTTGGCAAACGAAGAAGATGTTGACATAAAGGAAAGAGATGACAACGGGAGGGAACCGTGTGTGTACTCCATGGCTGGAATATTGACCTAGCCCTATGCCTTACGACCAACTCATAATGTAAGGCACAGTGTTGCCACATAACCTCTTTCTTCTACTGTTTCCAAAACTTTCATGTACGGATGGAATTCCTGCAGAACTACTCAAACATGCTGGAGAAGAAGTAAATGAAGAACTGTATCCATTTTTTTAAGGAAATGTAAATGAGTATTTTGAAAGGGACATTGTCGTTCCACTACCAAAGAGACCTAGAGCAGTTAAATGTGAAGAATATAAAATGGGACACTAAGTCTTGCGACACATGTATCGACAGTACTTTCAAGAATAATGCAAAATAGAATGGATTAGACGACCGAAGCAATACTTGGAGAGGATCAATATGGATTCATAAAGAACAGAGGAAAGAGAGAAGCCATTCTGTCTTTGAGAATAATATTAGAAAAACAAATAAAGAAGGGCAAGAATACATACAAAGCATTTGTGGTACTCGAAAAAGCTTTTGATAAGGTGGAATGGAATAAAATGTTTGAAATTTTGAGAAAGTTTGGGATCAAGTACAACTAACGATAAGTAATATATATCTCATGCAAAAATCAAACAGCAATAACGATCATGAAGAGAAAGCTAAGATAAGAAAAAGTGTTAGAAAAGGACGCAAACTATCTCCGATGATATTTAACCCTCATGTAGAAAAAGCGCGAACAGAGCTAAAAGATGATATCTGGTTTGGAATTAGGATATAGGGACTTATCAACACACATAGTTTTACTGATGACATTGCTGTTTGTGCTGAAAGTAAAGAGGATCTTCAAGAATTACTGAAAATAATGAATTGAATACTAAAGACTAAATACTAAATATTATGGAGTTTTGCTACCTAGGACGTAAAATAGCCGAAGGTAACAGAAGCAAGAAATATATTATAAGAAGAATAAGTCAGGCGAAGAAAGCTTTTCATAGTAAGAAGTAATTACTAACCTCGACTAGCATACATTTGGAAAACAGGAAAAGGTTCCCAACGGCATATTATTGGAGCGTTGCGCTTTATGAATGTGAAACATGGATCATTGTTGCAGCTGAAAGAACGATTAGAAGCATTTGAAACCTGGAGCCACAGAAGAATGATGAAAATATCATGGATGGAGATGGTATCAACTACACAAGTGCTAAGAAAGGCAAATGATGAAAGGAAACGTTGGAAAGATATACAGCAAATAAGAGTTAACGTAGGTTATATACTGATAAATGACACTTTGAAGAAGATAATTATAAAAGGGGATGTGAAAGGGAGAAATTCAAGAGAGATATCAAGACTGGCGTACAAGAATCAGAGTGCGAACGATGTTGACAGAAGAAGGTACAATAATGTAAAAAAAATAAAAAGTGGCCCAGGATAGACAAAAGTGGAGGGCTGTAGCAAAACACTTGCAAGATTAGTGACCTAATTATGATAATAGCTCTAATGAGATTTAAAATTATTTGCAAGCGTTAGCGTCCTCCACCTCAGAAAAGCGTATATACCAAACACTCTATTCTTATATACAGGTTGCCCGAAAATTCACGAGTACGGACTGTACCACAGGATTCTGTGGCCCAAACTAAGAAGAAAATACTCTTTGGTAAAAAAAAATACGTTAGGCCCTCAGTTCCTGAGAAAAACTACATGAAAGTTTTGAAAACAGTAGAAGAAGGATGTGATGTGGCAACGCTGTCCTTTACATTATGAGTTGGTCGTAAGGCATAGGGCTAGGTAAGCATTCGAACTCAGTAGTATAGAATAGGCCATGGAGTACACACAAGTAGAGTATTGAGACATGGCAATTGCAATAGGTGCATCAAACAGCCAAGCTGGTCCTGCAGCACAATTGTACGCTGATCGCTATCCCAACAGACGGCACCCAAGTGTAAACGTGTTTCGCTGGTTGGAGTTGCGTTGCCAAGAGACTGGTCAAATGGGACCAGCACAACGGGGAGATACAGGACGGCCATGCAATGTGTGGACACCAGATCTTGAGGATGTTGTACTGACTGCTGTCTAACAGGCACCAGCACGCAGCACACGTGACGTTGCGTGGGCTACAAACGTATCAAAGCCAGCGGTACACCAGGTTCTGCGTGATGAGGGCTACCACCCATATCATTATGCCACAACGCAGCATATGTTGCCAGGTGATCTTCCTTGCCGTGTAATGTTCTGCGAGTGGCTTCTGCAACAACATGAGGCGGATCAGGATTACGTAAGTCACACAATGTAGACCGATGAAGCTTGTTTCACACGTGATGGTATGACTAACTCTCACAACAACCACCTGTGGGCACCTGCTAGCCCGAACGCCACTCGAGTTCATGCCTATCAACAGTGATTCAGCATCAATTTATGGGCCGGTATTGTTGGGGATACACTTGTGGGCCCTTGTTTGCTACCGAAGTGGCTAAATTCACAGTATCACCGTTTCTTCATTGCCATCATCTTACCTCGCCTGCTTGAGAACGTCCCATTGCCAGTGCGCCAGGATATTGGGTTTCAGCTTGACGGTGCTCCAGCTCACTACACAGAAATACTGCGCCGACTGCTACACGACACCTACCCTCGCAAGTGGATCGGGCGTAGAGGCCTGTCGAATGGCCCTCGAGGTCATCAGACCTCACATCACTATATTTCTTTCTGTGGGATCACCTAAAATCACTGGTTTACCTAACACACGTCCTGTCACAGTCGGCCGAGGATATCATCACGCGGTTACATGCTGCTATCACCACGGTTGACGTCCTCATGCAACGCCACGTGCACGACACATGCATCAAACGTGCGGAAAAATGCATTGCTATGCGTGTAGCAAACTTTGAACACCTTTTGTGAAGATTCGACAATATTACAGCTGATGTAAAGTGCCGTGCTTAAAGTGGAATAAAGTATTTTTCTCTATTTTCACGTCACTTTTCTCGAAAACTAAGGGCCCAAGCATTTTTATCAAAGAGTATTTTCTATTTAGTTTAGGCCAGAAAATCGTGTGGTCCAGTCCGTATCCGCGAATTTACGTACACCTTGTGTAGAGTGATACATTGCTATACTATGCTTATGTGAAATTAAAATGAAAATGTTTTCAGTTTTAAATTATTAGGCCTACTTGTGTATCTCAGCAATATATAATGCCTGGATTATTAGGTTATCAAACCACCTGAAAAGAGAGAAATCTAAAACACTTAAATTCAAAGCCTACAAGAAAAACATCTAACCCACAAGGTTGGTATCTCACCGGTCAATAGCTAAGCGGTCCGGCTCGTGGCAGAATGGTATTTAATCACCAACAGACACTAACCCAAATAAACCTAAATTATTATTAAATAGAGATGGCAGGGGGATTATCGTAAACAGTATACATCAGCGTTATCGTTTCCAATGTTGACAATAGTCTTTTTTTCAAAATAAGGTATTATCTTTACCATGATTAATGCCACATACAAAAGGCGTGATTTAATTCAATATTAAACGCCACAAAGTAGTTCTAAATCGAGTTACAATATATCCTTTTGGAGGAATTACATTTGTGACAAAGCCAATTAACTGTCATGGAATTATAGCTCCTCCAACTTTCCCCACAAGTGTGGAATAAAGTCACGTTGGAAAATGTATGATTGAAAATTTAGATGAAATATTTATAGTTTCCGTTTCGAAAGGAGTTACATTCACAAACATTTGTTTGATAGATTGAGTCCATATTAAAACACAATTAAACCTTTAAAAGATTTAGGAACAAATTGGGAATATATAAATTATTTAAATTGATGATTATATTTTCATACGTGTCAAGATTATATATTATTTTTATAAATAATGTAATTATATTTATTTGTTTTAACATTATATTTTAGCTGGTGGACTGACCTTATTGACAGATGTGAAACACATTTCATTAAAGGAAGATAAAGTGTCAACAAATAATAAAAATAGTGTTGGTCTATATAATATAAAAGTATATCATATTTATCAGTTTTAACCTATTTTATATTTATTTTCTTATTCATTACAATTATTTATTACGACATATTAAAGTTACAAAAAAATTAACGAATCGAAACAAACTTCGTGTTCTTTATTATTTTGAACTAAAAAACCCGTAAATCTGTTACTTTCATAGCCATAGTCTTTTAGGTGAAATATTTTTCGAACATAACTTATTTTTCAAATCATGAAGATTTGAAAATTAATTTGATTCAAAATGATTGCCTAGTTTTCTAGAAATAGTTGTCACGTTTTAAATAAGAGTTCATGAATATTAATATAGATGGTGTGCCCTTTTCCTTTCAAGAACATAATTACAAACTTCTAGTCTAGTAGTAGCGAGCGCATAGTGATGCAATAACATTTTCAAAATAGGAAAAAAGTGTTCTCAAAAGTTATTTTAATCTAAAAATAATTAACAAACTTTTGATAAGGAAAGGACTATGCGTATGTTCTCAAACTTTACTATTTTAAATGTTTATAAAATGGAAATCCAATTAACTGCACGTATTTAGAATATTTTGGGAAAAACCTAGCACGTTACCGAACACTAAATTAAAACAACCATATTAAAGGAACAAAAGCTGAGCTTAGGGAGAGCAGAAAGAGAAAATAACTTCTTCCTTCAATTCCTTACTATGGTTCCATTCAACAACGTTTTTTTCTAATTTGTATGTAAAATAACAGGATTTAATACAAAGAAGACTCATATGCTTCACGAATAATTAATTCAGTATATTTATCCTACAGAAACTAGCTCACAAATTAAAATTGCTTTCATTAACTAACCTAAAGAGAGTTTATTATAAAAAGCAAGGATTGTTAGCTGTAATCTTCTAGTTTTAAAATGCTATATTTTATTTAATAGTTCTACAGTTAATTACAAGTATATTATTATCCTGGCTAATATTTTGTAACATCAGTTTCAAAATTAGTTTTGATACATCATGTATAATTTTTTTAATATAATTTTGTGTATTTTTGGTATGATGCTAAAAATAACGTGTTCAGTTCTGCTGCCACTAGTTAAAACGACATATAGGTCATTTAGTTGTCATAAACAGTATGATTTTTGCAAAACATGTATAGCTAATTTTTTGTAAAAATCGTCAATTTGTTATTGTCTGTTTTGATGAGCAATCAAATCCCAGCACGGTTCATTGAGGTATTTATTCCTAAAAATTTTTCACTCTCCTTCTAATCAAATACGAATACACTTCATCTGAATTATACATTCCTCGTTACTACCCCACTAGAGTAAATATGTGAACAGCCCGGATGCAATACGCAAAGCACAAAGAAAAATATATGATTTTGAAAAAAAAACATAAATAAATTTTGGAACACTGTCTTATCTATATTTTATAAAAGGCAAAACCAACTCACTGAGTTACTCGTCACCGTATTTCCCACCCCCTAGGTCTGGAGACTTGAAATTTTGTTTAGAAGGAAGGTAATCACCCTATAACCAGAAAATTTTAGAATTGGGAAATTTAAAAATGGTGCTCCAGGAAATTTAGCAGACAGATAGAGACAACTCCAGCTAACTAAATAAATCTTAAAGTTTGATATTTAAAAGAGTGAATTGAAGAAAAGAGGGTGGGAGCTCAAAATTTCAATAACTAACAACTATTTCCTAGTGTAATAGAAAATTGAAATTCGGCAGTCAGGTGAAAATGCCACTAAAAATACAGTACCATAAAAGACTGAAGGTTTTAAATGACGTTAGTAGCTCTAGTGTTGAAAGTACTAACTAAATAAACAAATACAATATAAATGGCATGCACTTGAGAATTCGGATGGAAATATAACGTTGTAGCTCTCTACATAACCTCACCCTGTCGAGAGTATTCCCGAGACCTATAGAATGGGACAGAGGCAGTAATACTCTGCCCATGACTATACAGTTGTCCTGGAGAGGGAGGACACGTGCCCAAGTACAGGTGAGGGTACAATGGCTTACATCCAGGACATTGACACTTTTCCGCTCTCATGAATCATACAACGGCCTAACTAATGCATTGAAGAAGCAGTCACTTTTACTCATTTACAAAACCTCTCCCGTGAAGGTAAAAGTGATATCATGATTAATTCATTTTGCATAAGTACATGTAAAAATAAGCTTCACAAAAATCTCAGTTTATCATCATAAGAAAGTTAAACTTAGTACGAATTATGTTATTAATTAGTGCTCGCTATTTGCAAGTTTAAGAGCCCTTTTTAGCGTTCAAGAAACAATTTAAATATTTATTTAAGTAACAAGTTTATATGTATGAAATAAAGTACATTGAGCAAAAACAATTTGTAATAAATAAATGATAGAATAGTAGGAAAATAATAGAGCAAAAATAAAATTAAAAACACTTACACATACTTCAATATTTCGATACTATTATAGGATCTTCCTCAGGAAGTAGTAGTACTAGTAGTGAAGTGTGTGTAAATATGTGTTAGTGCTCTAAATTTTATTTGTGCTCTATTATTTTCCTACTATTCTATCATTTTATTTATTACAAATAATAAGTTTATGTATGACTACATTTAAGTGTTTGGAATAGTGTTTCTTAAAAATGAAGCTCTTTTTTAAAAAACGAACCAAACAATTCAATTCAAAGGAAATGCGGAAAATAGTTTGATTTTTTTTAAAACATATTTTATTTCTATAATATATATATAATTAATTTAAATAAACGATGGTTATATTATATTATACTAACGTGCTTTTGACAGTTTTTAAAATCCGTATCAGATTATTTTTTAATCAAATGAGTATGAATTTGCTTAAACCTGCTCTTACGTTTTTAATACATTTTATTAGCTAAATAACTTGCTTGACAGCAGAGAATACGAGTCATAAATGGTCGAATCCCCACTTTATAAAATATAAAACAGAAAAAAGATGCCAAAAAAGGGGAAGTATAATTAGACAAAAAACTGTAGTGTTCAAGAAACAATAAATTTCGTAGATATAATTACTTTCACTTCAAAATATTTCTTTTTATCAAAACTGACAAAATTATCATGTATATTTTTCTATCACCACATCTCACTACCCTTTAGGATTATACACACATGCTTACCACGCTAATGATTTAGGGATTAGGAAGGTTGAATTGAGAGGAAATGTATTTTCATTTACGTGGAGGGAGAGCGGAAAACCATTTAGGAAAAACAATCCCTAATACACCAGACTGGGAGTCTAACCTCAATCTTCCTGCCATAGGCAGTTGAGTTAATTGCAAGAGTGACGCCTTAGACTAGTCGATCATATAAGTGGGCTATAATCGATCATTCCATTAATTAATCTAATTAAAACTAGGCAAATAGTGGCGTTGTCCAAAACCACCCACATAAGAAATTTATTGCAATTTTTGCTCATATATCGGGGATTAAACCCTTTTTAAGTTTTGAAACTGCCTGAATTTGTTATGTTATCAAGAAAGACGAAAAAAATACATTTTATCAGTTTTTTATATGCAAAACTTTATCAAAACATTTGGCTAATTTCACTGTTTTATTTTCTTGACACGAAAATTATTAATGACAAATATGTCAGTACTCTTCACAAAATCTGATGAAATGTAGATAAATCTAATAGTTTATTCTGGGTTACGCTCTTCTACGTCGTGTTTAGGAAAATTATTTCAAAAAATATCTGAAAATTCTAGTGAATTTTTAAAATCTTCCTGTCACAAAAAAAATCCTTGAATTTTCCATGTTTTCCATGTTTTCCAGGTGCACATCAACAATTTTTTGTTGTAAAAACATAATCTAGGCTTGTTTTAGGTGAAATAATAAAATTTCATGTTTAGACTTTAAATATCGGCACTATGCAATGCTCCTTTCTAGGTGTGGGAAAAGTTAGCGAAGGTTGCCACGCTTATAGATCCTGAAACATTTGTAGCTACTGGTACTGCTAATTTTGTTACGAGCCGGGTCAGTGAGCAAATGAGGCATATTTAATCATTAGAGCTATGATTACATTCTTTATATCTAAATATTCGACCTTTCTCGCTCATTCCTTGGATATCATAATTATCAAGTACTTCCAGATGTCCTTGAATATGTTTTATGAGCACCGCGTCTTACTAGCCGTACGGAAATGTACACTTAAGAAGTAAAGACGAGGAAGGGAGACTTTATTGAAGCTGTAACAGAATTTGCGCAAAGAGAAGAGTGTAAAAACACATTTAAGGAAAACTGTCTCAGTACAATTATCCAAGATTAGAACCTAAGCCTCCTTGTCGCTGGAGCACTAGTCTAGTCAAGGCGGGCGCACCTGTCCTATTCCTTTAAATTTTACCTTCCTCATCCTTATCCCATCAGTGCAGTGAAATGCGTATGGTTTGGCCGTCTGGTAAAACACGAAGGAAAAAAGTTCTAAATCCATCCTGTTGGGGACCTCGGTTCGATTACCAGTTTCGAAAGGTTTTTTTTAGGGTTAGTAAACTTTTATTTAAAGTTTCAAAATTCCTTTAACTTTACGGGTTTTTAAGTATTTTATGCGCAAAGTTATACATAAAAATAATCAATATTCTCATTATATTTTCCATCAAATTCTTTACATAAGAGTTATTAAGGAAAAACACATCAATGCTATTCATAAAATTGAATAAAATGGAGAAAAACTAACACATTACAGTGGTTTAAAACTTACTATTTTGATTCGTATTTCGAAAGTTATTGCAAATATTTCTGAAAAGTCCAGTGAATTTTTAAAATTTTCCTGATTTTCTCCATACTTGTTGAGGTTTTTCCTGTTTTTTACCCTAATTGTTGAGATTTTCCCTGATTTTTTCCCCTACTTGTTGAGGTTTTCCCTGATTTTTTCCCTACTTGTTGAGGTTTTCCCTGATTTTCCCCCCTACTTGTTGAGGTTTTCCCTGATTTTCTCCCTACTTGTTGAGGTTTTCCCTGATTTTCTCCATACTTGTTGAGGTTTTCCCTGATTTTCTCCCTACTTGTTGAGGTTTTCCCTGATTTTCTCCCTACTTGTCAAGGTTTTCCCTGATTTTTTCCCTACTTGTTGAGGTTTTCCCTAATTTTCTCCCTACTTGTTGAGGCTTTCCCTAATTTTATCCATACTTGTTGAGATTTTCCCTGATTTTCTCCCTACTTGTCGAGGTTTTCCCTGATTTTCTCCCTACTTGTCGAGGTTTACCCTGTTTTCCAGGTGCGTCTCAGAGCCGTTTTCATCTCAAGAGGGATCTTGTGTGGACATTGTTGTGCACAACGCTGAGGACCGCTTGTTTATCTTAGATACCTTCCTTTCTTCATCACATGATCACAAGCATGTCTCGCTTCATTGTCATTGACCCGGGACCAAGTCACACTGTCAAAGAGACAAAGTCACCTTACGGATCGTCAAAGACCGAGAGAAAATAGAGGAAGAGGGGTGAGTTAAACAAAGGGTCACATGAATAAACTCTATTAGTATTCAGAATACAGCAGTGAGAAGCCAAGGCATACGCATCAATCTGACTAAAGAAGACATCGCCAAATAAATCTAATACCTTGATGGTACACAAATGTATAAAATAAATATCAATGGTGAAACACAAGCTAACTTGAGAGGTGGTTTCACAGAAACGAGTTTATAGCAGTAGCAAATGTGCGTTTCCAAAAATAAACTACTTAAGAATGATATTTAAAAAAAAAAGCGAGTGTATTCATTAGTATCAAAAGGAATAAAAGGTGTATAGATCCCACATATTATTTTTTAAATTAATGTGTTCAACAAACCGCTTATATTTTAGTGTTTTGCGTCTTACATATTTACACTAACAGGGTAAAGATAAGGAAGTGCGAATTTACAGGAAATCTACCCAAATTTGCGTGAAGCAAATGTGGGAAACAATTTAGAAAACAAAACCTTTGAAGACTCGGCCGAAATTCGAGCCCAGATCTCTCCGTCACTCACAAATAAGACTGGCACCACTGCCCACATGCTCACACAACGGGTTACGGATTATCCATTACCTATGCCAAGGCAAAGAAGAAAAGAGAGTATTTCAGAGGATGTGTAGTCACATTTGCATAGAAAGAAGACGGAGAGAATCATATGACTATGTGCAAAACCAACCTACATACAACAAGAATTAAGTGTGGTCAACCATCAGTCTAGGGGACTCTGGTTACATTCTGGGTGATGCTATCTGATATTTAACATTACTAGTTGTTTACGGGTTATCATGCTATCTGATTTGTAGATATCTAAACGCAGGGTTGGTGTGTAGTAAAAAGAACACCGAACTAAGTCAAGTTAATTTGTAGGCCATGTGGTGGTATAAGCTGTGTGTTTATAAAACGCGCGTTAAATACCACGATTGAAAATGTGTATAGCTTTTGTTTATGCATCATGTCTTACTACCCGTCCTCTATACACGCATATTTACACTATTGTGCTAGGGATAAGAATAGTAGAACTTAGAGGGTGGATTTAAACCCTGAGCTACCCATAACCATTAATAAAGAATATACTAAATGAACGCCTTTGTACGCGTGAAGATCGCTGCAGATAATTTGATAAATAACCTTAATATTTAATGTATTAATTTAATTTAATTTATAAGATAGCTTGCTCCCTTTGTACAAGCAGAGCACGTAGAATGAAAAATAAAATAAAAGAGGCACTAGTAAGACACGTCGCGTCGTCACGCATGAAGGCCACCCTCAAAGCTGAGCCGCATAAGTGACAGGACCACCCCAGGTGAGACAAAAGACATTCGTCTGCCTTAAGTCCAGGGGCGACAGATGATTAACCACTTTAGGAGAGCAAATTAGAGTCAATTTACGAATGCGTGTATATTTCGCGAAAAATCCAGAAACAAAAATGGTTTATAAATCTTGTAATCAAATTCTTGTGTGGAGGAACAAAATAAAATCCACCTTTGCCTCATATCTGAAAGAATTCAATTCGCACCAATTTCAGACAAAATAAATATTTCGTGTTATCATATATATATATATATATTTTTTTTTTTGCAGATAGTTGTTTTTGTAATAATTTTGTAATATAAATATATATAAAATATAAATATTTGTGTATTCTTAGACGCGAGAACTACAAAACCAAGAAACCTAGAAAGCTATAACTTAAAAAAGTATCTAGGGGAACTTGAACTTAAAACACATGATCAACGAGTATTGTCTATGAATATAATGTTAAAGTGAATATCGTAATTAGTTGTTTTTTGTCTAACTTAACCACTAAGGGAAAATATCAACTTCAAATTCAAGGAGAAATTACAGAAGATCTATAATATACAGTGATCTGTTTTTATAGTTTGGTTGATTGTTTCTAAATTCACATTAATAGGTAAAAAGTGTTTCTTTGGTAAATAGAAATTAAAAAACTAACATTTCACATTTTATTTGATCTTCCATTTAGATTGATAATTATGTGTTCAAACAAACATAGACCTATACCATTTAAAGGCAGCTGAAATTTCAGAACATCACAATACATAGCTCTACTAACATATAAAAATGAAATGTCTTTCTGTGTGTGTGTTTGTCATTCATTTACTCCCAAAACACTTTACCGATTGTATTTAAATTTCACAAGGATATAACTTGGACATCCATTTAAAATATAAGCCTATTGAAGATTACGTCCTTCATTTAAATTCAAGATGGCGGCCAAAACACTAATTTTTGACATTTTTCTCTACTTGTGCTTGACGGATTTTCATTGGAGCTACTTTTAAAGGTTTCTAGATATGAGCCAGACATNTTTTTGTAATAATTTTGTAATATAAATATATATAAAATATAAATATTTGTGTATTCTTAGACGCGAGAACTACAAAACCAAGAAACCTAGAAAGCTATAACTTAAAAAAGTATCTAGGGGAACTTGAACTTAAAACACATGATCAACGAGTATTGTCTATGAATATAATGTTAAAGTGAATATCGTAATTAGTTGTTTTTTGTCTAACTTAACCACTAAGGGAAAATATCAACTTCAAATTCAAGGAGAAATTACAGAAGATCTATAATATACAGTGATCTGTTTTTATAGTTTGGTTGATTGTTTCTAAATTCACATTAATAGGTAAAAAGTGTTTCTTTGGTAAATAGAAATTAAAAAACTAACATTTCACATTTTATTTGATCTTCCATTTAGATTGATAATTATGTGTTCAAACAAACATAGACCTATACCATTTAAAGGCAGCTGAAATTTCAGAACATCACAATACATAGCTCTACTAACATATAAAAATGAAATGTCTTTCTGTGTGTGTGTTTGTCATTCATTTACTCCCAAAACACTTTACCGATTGTATTTAAATTTCACAAGGATATAACTTGGACATCCATTTAAAATATAAGCCTATTGAAGATTACGTCCTTCATTTAAATTCAAGATGGCGGCCAAAACACTAATTTTTGACATTTTTCTCTACTTGTGCTTGACGGATTTTCATTGGAGCTACTTTTAAAGGTTTCTAGATATGAGCCAGACATGGTGGCCCTTTTAAAGAAAATTACGGCTATAGAACACTACTTTTTATCTGTCCCAGAGCTATAACTCCTAAACCATTAGAATCCTGACGATAATGATAATCAATCATCAAATAAATAATATAGGATGTGTTGTAAGACTATTAAAAAATTTAAAAAAAATTTATTTGAAATACATTTTTATAAAATCAAAATTTTCCTAGCTTTAAGCAAGTTTATTTTTTAAATAGAAGTCTGGGAAATGGGTAGTTGATTGTTACGCTCTTTAGTGAACAATGATATTCGTTTATAATCAATATGTTTCTATAACAGTGTTTATTATTTAATTTATTCTCTTTGTTGCAGAAACATAATGTAAAAAAGAGCAGAGCATTACACCAATGTCTATTACTTTGTTTTGTTGATCATATGATCACTTTTAGGCAAATACTGTGTTCAAAGATTAGATTTATTTTAATTTATTGATTGGAATAATTGGTTTGGGATTGTCTTGATTAGCTTGGTATTGTAGAAGGATGAATTATATTAAAAAAGTTGGCAGCCTGATATTGAACGTTATAGTTTTTTGATATAGTTTTGATATCTGTCTGTCTACATGAATTGTTCCAACACTTCTAATCATCATAGAAATGTTAAATTTGGCATGCTGATTGATAGCTCTTAAAATAACATTATCTGTAAGTCCAAAAAACAAACAAATTAATATGTCGGCTTCAAAAGAGCGAATAGAATTAGGCCAGAAACGTTGACAATCAAGATTTTCTCAACTTTAATTTGTTTGAATCTTTAAAAACAAAACTTTTTTAACCACATAATTCATCTTAGGACCAGACCATATACAAAGGGGTCGATTTCAGAACACATTGCTTTTCACATGGACCGTTCTATATTTCATGTTCTAGGATCAATTCACAGAATACTATTTTATTAACAACGACAGGCAATACAATAAATACTGTGTATAAATAAGTTATAATCCAAACTTCAAAATATGAATAAGTATTTAACATATAGAATGTTTCCCCAAATTTCAGTAGGGTGGCATTAAAAGTGTCAGAAAGACTTATAAGAAATCAAATCATATTAATTATTAGTCTATTACTAATCAATACTTGAAAAACAGTTTCATAATTTTTTATGGAAGGAATAATTTGTTCAAACATTAATAAAAATAAAAACTAGACCATTATAACATAATTAATTGGCTACAACAAAAAAATTAAACTAAATCTCGGTGTAGCTAGTGTAGTGAGTATTCACCTCAATCATCTTTGTTTTTCTTTTGCATATATTGCAAGAATCATACTTACACAGGGTCGCAACAGAAAGATTTAAGATTACCAAGAATCGTTTTAGTAGCCTTGATACTTCAGAAACTTCCCCATAGTAAAATATTGCAATGTAAGGGTTGTCCCTTCAAGTAGGCGGCACCTTCTCTCATGCACTCAACCCTGGCGGTCTTTGTACGGACTACCAACACCTCTTACCCCCGCTAACCAGGCATCGGTCTACCCCACGTCCCCTGGCTTGTAGAGCAGGTGGGTAACGCATATTGCGTATGCACAGTGCGTGGTCGGGGTGTTTATGAACCACACGTATGAATACACATGAGCGTCACTTTTGATTACCACACATGAGCCAACTTGTGTTACGTAACCGCGTCACACACACACAAGGAAACAGGGGCAGTGGCTAATATTAGCTCGTTTACAACACTTCAACATGTGCTGCATGCTTAAATAATAAATCTGTACAAACTACATCACACATACTTTCTCATCTCCAAATATATTTCATAAACTTTCTCATCTTCATAAGTATCCTACTACTGTTGAAATTTACATCTTCCTCGACTCATATATATATATATATATATATATATATAAGGGAGAAAAAACACACACGTTTATATCCAATAAGAATAACGTTCACATTTATAGTTTGCGTCAAGAAAATATCAGCTACGAAATTATGAGTACGTGTGCCTAAAAATAATTTTGAACCTTTTTTTTAAGGCTATTTGAAATAATTATTCTACTATTGATTTTCAATATGCAAATTATTAGCGACACAATTCCAAGGGAGGATGGTAGCGTGTTGTAATACACGAACATTAGCATGTATAGAGGACGGGGAAAAAATCAAAGCGATAAAATGTATGTAAAAAACCTTCCTCAAGGGCACTTACCCATCAACGGTGCACCAAGTGCAATTCAGATAGTGAGAGAGAGTATTTATTAATAATTGATTAATTAATTACATACATAGTAATACAAGTTATATTAATACAAATATGTTAAAAGTAAAAAACTAGAATACATTATAGATTAATATTTTACTAGAGACAGAACAGAAAATCTGGTGCAAACTGCCTCTTAATGTCTATATAAATATATAAATAAATAGAATAGAAGTGAAGTCGTTACAGTGAGATATAAAAATATATAAAATACATAAAGATAAATGTGTCTTGTCACTTAAAATATCCACAGTACAACAGTAAAGTTTTATATGACGTCTTTTGACCGTTCAGACACCGTTTAGGGTTTATTTGTTGTTTGAATCTTCTATAGATAATCTATAAAAATCTTGGAATATATTTTCAAAAGCCTGGTATGAATTAAATTTACTAAATTATTTAAGCACTGAAGAAGTTCAAACGTCCACACATACACACATACACACATACACACATACATACACCCAAACGGTATTCGAATCCAAGCACCTTTCCATGTAATATGTTTTTTCACATTTAACAGAAGACATATACATATTATTTTAACAATTACGGTACTTTAGTAATCCATATATAAAGGAGTATACTGACATTTGATGAGAAACTTTTTAAATGAAGAGAAAAGTCCAAATTATAGAACAGCCATGAAATATATCCATGAACTGATCAGATTACTTTGTGTAGAAAATTAAACTAAATGTACCTACTGACGCACTATTTTATTTATTTGGGCAAAAAAATTATAAAAACTTAAAAATTGGGGTATTTACTTGCATTCACATCCATCCCACTTCATATAAGGTACATATTGGATTTAAAAAAATGGATTGACGGTTAAACAAGGTACATCACTTAGTAATTTGAAAGTAGAACTGTTAGATTTATAAACTGTTTTGTGGAAAGCTATACCTCATCTACGGGAAGTCAGCTAGCAAAAGTTTCCAAATTTACTCTCGTGTATCCATTCGCCAAACCATATGATCTGCAAGACCAGTCACAACTTTCACAACAAACTATTTGTTTTTAATTATGTTTTTTTTTCTATTAAAAGTTTTTGCATCTTCTGACAGCTGTCAGCTACCGCCACTCCTGCGGCGAATGATCTACTCAAAACGTGTGTGTGCGTGTACAGGTAATGAGTTCCCAGTTGAAGGGACTTGACGGGATCTAAACGTCTGTTCTCATAATTCCTTCTATAAACCAGTCACGCCTTCTCTGGAATACTAATGGCAGCAACACAACTTGAAACTGTCAGAATTGTGAAATAAAATCTACAATAAACAATTCCTAATACACTCTAGCACAAAACATTACAATATGCCAGTGAAGAGATTACTTGGAAATTATGTAAAGGTTTCTGTATTTATTTTCGAAAGCGTATATAAACATGGATTTGTTTTATTACGACATATTGATAATTAATTTGTGGTTATTTTCTTTTGATGAATTTTCTACTATTGAACAATTTAATAAACTAAGCTAAAATATAATTCAAATAAGTGTTTATTTTGGTTTCCAACCTTCTAAACTTGGTTTGAACAAAAAAAAAACCTTTGGGATATAATGCACACTTAGAAGTGTCCATAGTTAAATACAAATTTTGGTCCCCAATTGGGTTATTCTTAAGATTTAGTTTTTGGTAAGGTTGGAGAAGCAAACCAAATTTATAATGAAAAAAATACATTTATTATAAAAAAAAAACACCTCAAGTATTAATTTACTAATTGAGTAAAGAGCAGTAGAACACCGATCATCCGAATTAGTATCACTTGCTGCGGCTCAGACTTAGCGATGTGTACCTAAGAAGGGTGTCCAGCCAAAGTGATTAAAATACATTTTAAACTAATATGTTCAAGTTGAGAAGAGACCAGCATTACACACTGCTTTCCTCGCCACATCGTAAATATTTTCTTTATCAGTGGGTTTCTTACGTTTATTAATATGTATAACTCGAGGGCTATATTTTATATTTATACACTTATTATAAGGAATATGAAAGAGTTAACCTAATGTGACCTTCTTGTAAAACATTTAAATTGCTTAGTCAGAAACGTTTAAGAATATTTAGAAAAATAAAATTCAATTTTAAGTGAATTTAAGTTGGACAAGTTGTACTAGATTGACGTGATAGAAATATAAATATGCAATATAAATATAATATATATTCACAATATTTAAATAATATTTGTAAAAGATCTGGTAATATTAATTATAAGTTATGAAAAAATTTTAATTAGGAATATGTTGAAATTATAACAAACATATAAAATTTAGGTACATTTTAAAATAATAGACATTTGAGTCATAATTACATTTGAAACTAGGTTGATAAAATCAAAGGATGTTATGACCATGCATATATTGAATATTAATGTATTTCTCTTGAGAATTGTCAGAAAAAAGTTATTAAATTTGAAAAATAAAAATTGAATTTATTTCTTAGCTGTAGTTCCCTGTTCCTTGATTTCTGGCTGCAAGAGTTGCACAGTTATTTTGACATGTTTCAATGCATCAACGGCATCATACTCAGGTCGGAAATAAAAACTGTGCTTGAGTATTTCAAGTCGTGTTAATAAGGAAAGCCTCTTCACACAGTCTAAGGCGTCATTATCGCAATATATTAGAGTGCCGATGACGGGGAGATATGGGTTTTAATACCAGCAGGGTGAACAGAGGGTGGTTTTTCCAAAATAGTTTTCCACTATCTCTACACGCACATGCAGGTAAACTTGCTCTAAATTTAACGTTACTCATATTTCGCCTATTTTCGTATTTAGTACATGTGCGTATAGCAACGGGTTATCAGACGCGGTGATAAAACAAATTAATGGCGTAGAAACAAGGAGGTCAATTAACAGGAACTGTGTCAATATTCGTCTGAAAAGAGTAGGGTAACTTTCTCTGTGGGAAAACTTGCCCGTAAACATAAGAGCTAACCTGGTCAGGATTAGAGTTCTAAAAATTATGTTTTTCTTTTTCACTAACATTTATAAAAATCTGATTTCTTAAATAGAAAAATATGTTTTATTTGATGCTTGTGTAAAAAAACTAAAATAAAAATTATAAAGCTCCAATATAACTAATTGGAGTATAACTGCGTAGTTCTGCAAGGTTTACTTTTTAAAATATCTCTATTTTATTATTAGATTGCGATTCTTTAAAACCTTACTTTTTAAACATAAAATTACATTTATATAAAAATGATCTTATTTAGTTAATTTTCCTTTTACTTATTAAATTCTCCTACTTTTTCAGAAGATTTAAACTGCTACTTCGCTATTTCTAGAGTAAACGAAATGAGTATTAATTAATAGATAAAGTATATCTAGTTAAATGTTACTAGCATATGTTTCAGAGATATGTTGAAAGGTCAAAATGAAATGTAACTGGGGAAGATCTACTTGCAGCTATGCCATAGGACCATCTGCCCACATGATAAATATTATTTTATAGGAGAAACTAGAATCGATTCAAACTTGGAGGGTTTTAGTAGTGATAGGGGCTAAAAGTTACACATTTTGTAAAATGCGGCCTTCATATTTAGTGGACAAATAATATTATTTTCAAGTGAATGAAGAACTATTTCGAAAGTAAAGAATGTTATTAATCACAATCTGAATAAAATATACAACAAACAATATGTATCGACAGTTTGTGAGAATGTTTTTATTCGTGTATTACAATAATCAATCTATTATACTATATTAGGCTATACATATATGTAAATGAGTTCGTGTCTGTATGTTCCTCTTCAATTAAAAAACTGCCGTACCGATTTCGCTGAAATCTTGAATGAATATAACTTGGACGTTCAGTTAATACATAGGATAGTTATATATTTTTATAAAAGTCAATAAAATTCATATTTTTAGAATATTTTGTCTTAAACCATGTGATAAATGTTGTATTCTCCTATTGAATGTAGAATTCATTTTTTTCTGCCTTAGTTAAATCAACTGCAATTCAAAGAGTATTTATTACGGAATACATTCAATCAAAAATCCAAAAAGAAACTATATTTTGTATGGGTTATTTTGTATTCATATTAGTAGGAAAATCGTGTTTATCATAATTGCACATAGGTAACGTTCAAAATCTTTATTTTATTTGATCTTCCATTTACTTATTAAATATTTAACAAATAGATTAATTCTTCCACTAAAAGGCAGCTTAAACTCAATAGAAGATAAGGAAATAATCATTTATAATCTTTAGTGTGTAAATTTGTGTGATAGCAATGCAACTTCAAGACCAATAAACTTTGCAAAGGGATTTATGGATGACTGAAGTTGTGCACCTCAGGTGTTTTTTGGGGTTTTTTTTACCTAGAAGGAAACCTTAACGCCTTGGCCCACTTGGCTGCTGGGTCGGGCCAATTAAAAATCCAGAAATCTAATTCTTTGCATACTCGTCATATAACACATATTAGAGGAAAATTGAGCGTTTGTTTATAATATATATTTTTGTGAGAGTGGCACTTTCAACCACTTGACCACTACTTCAGTTAACACTAAAACCTAGAAAGAATACTAACATTGGGCATAGATTCACGTGCATGTCGGATTTGACATTTTTATCCCTATACTACATTGTATTTTGAGTTTGATGCCCAGGATGAAAGAGAATGTGAGAAAAGGTAGGTTTTTTTTATGAAAACACATTTAGTTTGTAAAAGAAATAAAATAATTCTCTAGTATAATGATGGTAAAAAATTGTTCACATGGTGACATCAACAGTTCTTGAATATCTGTCAAGAGTGTCCTGGAATTTAATGACAACTTTTTCTTTCCATTTAAAAAGTTTCTCGTCTAATGCCTGATGCTCATGACATATTCTACAACTGGTGATATCACCATGTGTATAAAACTAAATTATATGTTTTTACTGAAACTATGTTTTATTTATTTTGTTATAAAAATTATAAAAATGCTAGCCTTTTATCACGTCCCTTTCCATCTCAACTTAAATCAAGTGAGGAGATAGTGAATAGCTCCAAAACCAGAAAACCAGTAATGGAAATAGCTTAACATATGTGTTCAGTGAAACCTGAGAATTTGATACAGGCACATTTTTTTAACGTCTATATTATATTTATAGACTTAATCTCCTAATAATGTCACGGGTATCTCCAAAACCAAGAAAAATAACAAGCTGAAGCTTGGAATTGGCCTGCGTAATCAAACAAACCTAAAGTTGTGCTTCACTTATTTGCTATTTTCTTTTAATATTATATACATTACTCATTTCCGGATTTAGTTGACCCGGTTTTAGTGAACATTCGGATACAATTAAACTAAATAATTTGTTCTTATGTGCATACATTATAACATTATTAACACATTATATGTTAAAAATTCCGTTTATTAAGAACCAAGAACTTAGGTTTAAGTGAACCTAAAAACTAAAATGTCCAAGGAAAAATTTAATTCTAATATTGTAACTTTTTGAAAACAAACCTTTAATGGTATTTGAACTTAGACTTGAAAAACGTTTTCCTTGACAGAGTTTTTATTTTAGTGGCACATAAAACAACTGAAATTATGGATGGGAAGGGGAAGAAATGCTAGTGAAGACATCCACTGAATCCCTTAATCTTCATACCACGGTTGCAGCAAAAAGAAGAGAGAGAGGTTACATCGCTGTATGTAATACCTTTTGCTGCTAAAGCATGGAGGAGTGTGGCAATGGCCACTATTCAGAACTGTTTCCGGCACGTTGGCTTAGCTACTGGATGTGTGACTTTTGGTGCAGAGGATGAAATGTCACTCAAGGAACTGCTACAATTCATCAATGACCATTCTCTTGAAATTAAACAGCTTATAATTATGGACATCGAAGTTTTTTTGTTTGTTTTTAGCACCATGCCTTACTACCCGTTTGGCCTTAGCACTTATATACTAATTACAATAATGTGTTAAAGATGAGGAAGACTAGACTATATAGGAAGTGTACACGTATTTGCGTGGAGGGAGAGTGAAAAACCACCTGAGGATACCCGACCAAGATTCAAATCCCAATCTCCCCGTCATCAGAAGTACAAAAAAACCTAAACTAATATAATAAAACACCTCCCACATCGTAAAAAAGTGGTAATATTTACATGCATGTACAGAGACAACCTTAAATAACTAAACGTGTCTGAATATTTATAACTTCAAAGCAAGAATCTGTGGATTGGGGTTAGGGTGAAGCGGGGAATGGAAAGGTCCAAAACCTAAGAAACAATAATTTTTGGTGTGATAGAAAATTGAAGTTTGTCAGGTAGGTGGATTGGGCTATCCCAGAAAACTAGAAAGTATGAAAGTTTTTAAAATTCTATGTTAAGATTTGAAAAATAGGAGGGAAGAGTGTCTAAAATCTCAAAAACTAATACTAAAAAAAGCTTCTCGGTGTAGTAGAAAATTGGAGTATGTTAATACTGTAGTTACAGAGATTATTACAAATAATAAGATAGACATGAACATTTTCAATTTGAGGATTGGAGGGGGATAAAAATTTCACAAACTATTATAAAAACAACTTTTTTTGCAGTAGATAATTTAAATTGTGTAGGTAATTACAGGGACCAATAATTTGTTTCTTTAGCAGACTATTATTTCATTTATGCTCTTTGTTTCCCGATATGTTAGTGTAATAATCACATTACTTAGGTTCGCTCTTTGGCGAATATTGCGATTTTTATGGATTGCGTTCGTTTGTGAATTCATTTTATGGGCTGAATGTTTCGTTCCAAATATTGTTTTTAAAATGTATTGGTCAATATATTTTGTTTAGGATTGTCATGGTTATGATATTGTAAAATAATAAATTATAAGAGTGAAGCCGGACGTAGAACATTCTATTTTGATTTAGTTTTGATCTTTGTATGTCTGCATACGTTTTTCGAACACTTCTAAAAATCCTAGAAACAAAAAATTTATAATTCCGATAGGTATTAAGATAATGTTCTCCAGAAAGTACAAAAAACGAAAATTTTATTTGACAAATTCAAAATAGCGGATTGGATTAGGCAGCAAACGTGTAAAATTAATATTTCCTTATATAAACTGTAAGCTGGTAATATGTAACTTGAATATGTATTAAGTCTTTAACAACCATTTTTGTTGTGTCACTCTTCTTTTTTATATCAACACCAACAGGCAATAATACAAAGTATTGTCTATAGAAAGAAGTTATAAGTTAATCTTCAAAAGAAATTTTAGCTTTTAAAACAAGTTCAGATTATTCTTTAGTATGACTATTTTCGCATTTTGTATCATTCACAATAATTTAACCCAATGAAGGATAGATATTTAAAAATAATTTAAGATTTGGTTACTATTCCCTGTCTATTTCATATACTAAAAATAACAACGCTACTTTATAGATTACTCGTGCGAAGAATAGTCACACCAGTCAGTATTGCTAATAAGCTTGACTGTTCCTACTAAGAATCAAATAGCCGAATCTGTTATTAATTTTAGAGAGGAATTCACCTATCATATTCTGAAAATTGAAAAATGACACCTGGACAAGGTTGTTTTTCTCCCCGTCTTTCTATCTGTCCGGCCTATAAGATTTTAGCTAAACTTATAACAATAGCAATAATAATAATAATAAAAGTGATAATAATAACCATCATAATAAAGTACTAAAAGTAATAATAATCATAAGTATTATTATTATTATTATCAACTACATAGCGGCAGCCCGCAATCAAACCATACTAACCGAGCAGCCGTCGTCTGTAGACGAAGATAGTGTCAACTTCCGCAATAACGATGAAAATAATAATACGGATTTAACGGTGAGGTTAAGGCTTCCACCTTAGTTTAGATTTAATCAAAATTGACAGTTAAATAAATAAGACTGCAACTTAGCAAATGAAAAAAACACAAAACTAGAGTTAAACAACAAATAATATGCCATAACATAGAAATATAGTAATAAATAATATTAAAACGTGTATGACGTTAACACACACGTCAAGGTAACAGGAATGATGACGGTTTTGTTTAAAGGAAATGTACAAGCGTTTGCCTGGAGGGAGGGTCAGAAACAATTTAGGTAAAAACATCCTCATTAGCCTAAACCCAACAGGCATTCGAACGGCCTCCTCTCCGTCACCGGAAAAACTGACTAAATGAGCTTGATATTCAGTCCGCGTTCACACAGGGGTGGGTTATTTTAACAATTACACAACCAGGTGTGTGACCACGCGGAAAAAAGGCGTCAGGCTCGTCGGGTATGGCTTTACAGTGACAGAGAGATCAGGGCTTGTATTCCGGTCGGGTGTACTGATGCGGTTTTACCTTAATAGCGCACCATTCTCCCTCCACGAAAATGCAAGTGAATTTCCTCTAAATTACAACTTCCTCATTCCTTATACATTAGTGTAAATATACAGATAGTTCATGCAGGTATTAAAATTCAATTCACGCAAAACACACACGTAATGACACCTATATGATCCTCCTAGGAAGCCATCGGTGGTGGCCTCTTAAAACGCTTTGAGAAACACCGCCTAGAAGAACACGTGTTCACGTTTTACAAAGTCATAATTCACCAATAAAAGTGATAGAGACATGAACAGGTCTCACGGGTTGAGATAGCGAACTAGGACCACTTTCTACAATTCAAACACGAATATAAACTGAAGCCGACCATCGTTTTAAAATTATAAATTATACCCTAGTGTTTGATTTCATTTCCAGTCTCGAACTAACTCAATATGTCCCAAGTTTAAAACTTGTGAAGTTAGGAGTATTGTTGTTGCGCTTGACAATACTCTGGAGACCGGGGTTCAATTCATGACAAAGTATACATCTGTTCGGGAAATTCTGGAATTGTTACTCGCACCACATCTTACAGCTTATCCGGGCTCTCCTCATATTCACACTAATGGCGTAGAAACTAGGAAGATATACATTTTGTGGGGGCAGAATAGGCAGTCACTTAGAAGTGAAATAAAAGTCAGCCGCCATAATTTAAACCCTATCTAACACTATCGGCAAATCAAGCTAGATGAGACTGATGCCTCTACACGCAAGACCACTTCTCATTTTGTTCCATTTCTAGCAGCAACCCGCTTCGGTGGTCACATAGTCTACTCCAAAGCATCTCACTAGCAATAGACTAGATTACCGATTACAGGGAGATAGGAGTTCGGTCCTGGTCGGGTGTAGGCCTACTGCACGTGTTTTTTCCTAAATGGTTTTCCACTCTTCCTCCACACAAATGAGGCTACCCTTCCTTTACATTCAACCATCCTCATCCCTAACACATTAGAGTATTAATAGGCCTGCATAGGCGTATAGCTCGAACGGGTAGTAAAAAGTGCATATGGCCCAACCATAATTCTATGATGAGCCAACATACAAAGCGGCTTGATTCTTATTTCATAAATTTAATAGAAATACACCATTTGGGAATGTGACAGTTAAAAATTTGACATTATTTGGGAAAATATAGAATGTGAGACTGCTGTACCTAAATCGTACTTTTTCATAGCGACGGAATTATTTCCAAAAATATCGAGCTTGTGCACCAAATATGTGAAATGTTTGACGATACACACGTAAGGGAAGAGTTATTTTTTGTCTTCCCTTTAAAAAAAATCTATATTCTTGCAATAATAAGGTACTAAATTGAAGCTCTCTTTCACTGATGGTGACAAAATTGTATTTTTTTTACTAAATGCCACCTTACAGTATTTTTAGTTTTAATCGTGGCCCTTAAGATCAAACGTGTTTGACACCCCTGCATTATATCTTTCTTAGCTGTAAGCTGTAAAGAGAAAAGTAACTCGAAGTGACTAGACAGTTTTAGCACAATTGGTGAAGTCATTTTTGAGAACATATTTTTAGATAATTTTTTGCTGTGAGTAAAGCATTACTAATTTCAAAATGTAACTGTAATCAGTTCAAATGTCAATAATGTAAATATATTTGATAGACGCCATTTTGTTTTCGAACAGTTGACAAAATGAAGACTATTATACTGTATGTAACGTACCGGGTTGAAAATGGTAGAATCTAACGAAAAATGTTACAGTAGTTTAAAATAATAGTTGGGTGTTACTTTTGATTACATTAGCGTCCATGTTTATGCACTCGCATTCATAATGCAACGAGATATGACTTAAATTTATGAAAACAATAAATTTGAAAGCTTTCTGTCAAACCATTAAGATTTTTTAGGAATGCAGAGACCGACACACGACATAACTAAAACATCATTTTCGTAATATGAGCCACATTAAGATCATATTTTCGATTTAATATCGATATATTTTAGGCTCGGATGTTTGTATAGAGCTAGTTTATAGGTGAAAAGTAGAGAAATCTAATCGGTATCGCTACGATCATTCCTGAAACTTCAATCTTCGTTCTCAAACATTGTTTACATACGTATAGGTGGGCCCACGGACTTCAGGCATCAGTTTCATCTGATTTCCAGTGACGGAGATCTTGGGGGATTCGGAACCTGAACGGGCCATTATTAATTTCTCACTTTACCTTCAAGTTAATACAGGTACATTTGCTCTATATCCCTTATCCCTATCGCATTTGTGTACATATGTGCAGCTAACTCGGACGGGTAGTAAGACTCGGTGCACGCCAAAAATATTGGTTACACAACCATAACGCAGTATAATACATATTTTAGTAAGATTATTTCACGGTTATTAAGGAATGTCCTTGACGTGTGTGAGTGTGTGCCGAAACAAATGTGACGAGCACGAGTTTCTATTAGCAAACAACACAAATACAAGGTCGCGATACCATTTGAAAAAGAAGGGAAGCTCCTCTCGGCATTCAAAGTAAACCTCGCCAAGGTCACCACAACAAGTTCAACCACACACAAGTTATCTCTAGTTATAAAAATAATAATAAAATGACTTATTCCCGTTTGAATAAAAACAAACTCGACTATTTATACGTCCGCTAAACGGTTACTAGTGTCGTTTGACCAATGAATGGTCCGAAACAATCTTACGTACTTTCCCATATGGTCTCGTTTCTCAAATCTTTGAAGTTTTTAGTGAATGTTTCTATTTTAAGATAAAAGAGAGATAGCAAGTCTGTGCGGTGCACCGTACCATTTATTCTGTGTGTGTAATGCAATTATTTAGTATGACCTCGACGATTTAACAGCAACGCGTTTGTTTGTTTTAAAATTAAATACGTGAGTCTTATAAGAGTTCCAGAGCCGCCAGGGACGTTGTGAAATATTCCTTCATTGTCGCCAACACGGTTAGAAGTTCAAATAGCCTACAGTGATTCTACTAGGATTATATTCCACAAGAGTATAAGTTTGTTTTGACAATACCATAATCTATCAAGGCGAATATAGTGCAATACATTAATCAAGACATTTACTATGTTTACACTTAATATTTTAAAACATTTCAACCACTTTTAACGTTGTTTAGGTTAGATATTGTTTTATTTGACAGGAAGTACAAATTTGTATTTTAAAACACAAAATAAACGTGTGGCACGTTATTATACCACGTAAGAAAAGCATAGAGAAATTCTTGTGACAGGGAATAAACAAAATAATTATATCAAACAAGACTTACAAAATAAAATAACCATTCAGTTTCCTAGTCGTGAGTTATCACTGAAAAAAGGGGAGCCCTTGAGTTCATCATTAATACATTTTAAAGTTTTACTTGGAGTTAAACCCGCTGTGCTAGTTAAAAAAAATCTAGATTTTGTAGCAAACTCGCTTTACATAAACCAAATTGTGATTTAGAATAAGTAGATTTAGTAATTTTGTCTTTTCTAAGCTTTGTTCTGTTTAGATTAGATATTTATGAATATTTATGGGTCGATACCAAATATGTAAACATACTGATCATTTTCCAAAAGATTAAAATACGTGAAGGATAGTCACTAACATAATTTAATAAATATTATTTAGGGAAGGGAATAAATTTAAGTAAATATTTCTAAAATTTAGTAAATACATTTTACATGGATATCACAGTTCATGTACACTATTTTTGTACATTGTTTATAACATTAACTAGCTCTAAGGCAGGAATTCCCGACCTTTCTAGGCTTACGGCACCTTTATGAAGGGGCTTAAAATCTCGTGGCAGCCCCGTAATAATGTTCGTAAGTGTCTTGTTTTTCTCACTTTTATTTTTCATCCAAAGTAGAATATCAAAGTATCACATTAGACAATTAACAGTGTTTTAATTTCATAATTATTTAACATTAAAATAAACATTTTACTTACTCTCTTACTGAGTTAATTGAAAGATATAAATAACAAAAACACTGAATGAAATATATAAATACAGTTATAGAGTAAAATAGGTTTGAAAATCAATAAACTAGCACACTAACCAACCACAAAGTGAAATCACTAAAAATTAATAACACCACAAAAAATAAATAATACGGGGACATCAAAAGGGAAACGATTTTCTCACATCATATGCCTTGGCACGTGCAATTCATGGAAACACTAAAAGACACAACTTTATTTTGTTTCTTTATTTTCATTATTTTGTGGTAATATATTTTATTTATAATATCATCTTAGCATTTACCCGCCTCAAAATCTTGCGGCACCCCTGGCCGATCTCACGCACCCCTAAGTACCGCGACACAACGGTTGAGAATCCCTGCTCTAAAGTGATTAAAGAAAATAGCCACAAAAACACTGTAGTTTTTATAACAAATGATTCTTTTTTTTAAATCAGCGCTCTGCCAGAAGTTGAGCTAATTTAACGTGGGAATACTACACTATGTTAAGCTTAAAATAGCACTTTATTCTCATTACTAAGAAACAAACAATCTTATTACGTCTCTAATGTCCATTAATCACAATTACGAGAGAGAATATCAGAGTTATTAGACCCAATCCCTGCTCTAAAGTGATTAAAGAAAATAGCCACAAAAACACTGTAGTTTTTATAACAAATGATTCTTTTTTTTTAAATCAGCGCTCTGCCAGAAGTTGAGCTAATTTAACGTGGGAATACTACACTATGTTAAGCTTAAAATAGCCCTTTATTCTCATTACTAAGAAACAAACAATCTTATTACGTCTCTAATGTCCATTAATCACAATTACGAGAGAGAAGATCAGAGTTATTAGACCCCTATGTTTCATGATTAAGATAAGAACCATCCTAAAACAAAAAGTGAAGGATTTTAAATAACATGACGAGGTCAGTTTTTGAAAAAAGGTAGCGTTTAAGTTCATAAATTAGTTATTTTAAAGTGGTTATCATAGGATTCAAATTAAATGCCATTCATTTATATTGGTTAAATTAGTTTCAACCCACCCTGAATGTTAACAAGCTTACATTGCTTGTATCTACTATTGTATAGCTTATAAGCTAGGGGGGCATTGTGTAGTATGTGAAGGTAAGACCTTTCAGTCTATGAGGAGTGTACAAAATAAAAATGATGTAATAATTTGAAAACAGGTCCCATTTGCGGGTTCAAACCTTCTACATCCTGACCTCAACCAGTACAAGAGTTTAAAGTATTTTTTATCATAGTACCAAAACAGCCTGATTTAACAGATACAACCTACATATAATAATACTATCCAAATAAAATATAATGTAAATATTCGGATAGCACGGATGGGTAGTAAGATGCAGTGTGCACACGAAAAAAAAGTTATTAGGTCTTCAATGTTTTAGCTTCGTTAACTTTGAAATATGTTGCACACTGTCTTAATAAAGTAATTAATAAGTTTTGTTTCACCACCACGTCTGACATACTCGTCAGAACTTTACGTATTTTTATCACGCTAATAGGATAAGAATGAGTAAGGTATCGTTTAGAGTAAATGTATAGAGAGTAGGAAAAAATTTATAAATAAGGGCCCATAGTATACCTGGCCAGGTTTCGAACCCCAACCTATCCATCACCAGTGAACCAGACTAAACATGCTTGACATTAAATATGCATACCCACCGATATGATTGTTTAAATTAGCCTAAATCTTGCAGCGTGGCAAGCAATGTCTGCAGTCCATTTGAAGAACCAATTACATTTTATTCCACGATCAGAAATTTATCAGGACCCACATGATTTGATTGACATATTTTATGCTTGTTGAGTTTTGTGCTACTGCCATGAAAAAAATGGCAAACAAAATATCTCAACGTATTTTATCTCATCCCACAGTTCGGTAAATATACCGCAATTACTGTTGAGTTGCTCTCCAATATCAGCCTGTCATTAATACATGATTACATGTTCATCACACACATGTACGAAAACTATGATAAGGCGAAGCTTTCATATGGCACAGTTTTAGTTTAGGATAAACATGCCAATAAAACGTTGCTAAAAAATACATGTTAATAATAAATAGAACAAAACAGGAACGTATTTGGTTTGATGTAGTATGAGTTAATCCATCCATTCATTGCTAACCACATTAGTGCAGTCCAAAAGTACTCTGGTTAAACAATAACTGTTATAATACGTTGTCATGAGCTAAATTTACAATCGAAACGTCAGGAAATAATTTTCAACAAATATTTTCAAAGCATGCTGGCCAATAAAGTTGTTGACTGTAATGCGTTCATTCTGTTCAGATATGATTCCCATTTTTCCACATCAGTTCATTTTAATTTTTCATGTTGCTTTCCACACATACCCATTTTAGTGTGTATGCGTCTAAGTGGCAAACATATTGACTGGTGGCTCAATCACTAATGAAAGGAAATTAATATGAAGTTAGATAAGTTTATTTTTTATATATATTATAGAAAAATATTGTGATAATGAAAAATTTTGCTTGAAGTTTTAACAAAGGTGTTTTTTAAGATATTTTATTTCAAAAAATTAAAATAAATAAAAAATAGTGGATCAATTTAAATACCGTAAAATTTTTCAATTTATCTTTGCTTGTTACTTTAAGATAATCACCCTAAATATCCAGGTATTAAAGGAAGATTTCTACGATACAATATATTTATAAACATCAAACAATGAGATCATTTTATTCAAACCGTTTGTGATTTATATTATCGTTTACAATGTAAATTAATTAAATTTAATCAAAAATTGTTAGAGCCATTTTCAAAAATATTAACATTTTGTGTTTGCTGTTTTAGACCCCGTACCCTTAATTTTTTATGAGCTCAGATTAAAGACGCAACTAGGTATTATAAAATAGCAAGAAAATGAGCAATGATGCACTAGAACATTTTGAGTTCTAAGAAATACAAAATTATCTAAAGGCTATTATGATATTTTTAACAAAATGTGTCCTAGGAATTAATATTATTGTATACCCCAACATCCTTATTAAAGAGATAAATGTGTGAGGTAACTATTAAACAAATCTATTTATTTTTGTAAATGTTCTACCAACGTTTGCTCGTGGTGGAGCCCACCAAAAGTAGAGGGAAAAGAATTTTTATTGTTCAAGGCCAAGTAACCTAGCTTCAATTTCTAAGCTTTAGTGTTTATATTCATCAATCCCGTATATATGAAGGACATATTCTTTAAAAGAGTATTAAAAAGATAATCAGTTTATCCGTACGGATTTTAAATAAGTGAATATACATAAATACATTCAAATGGTGTGGTAAATATATATGTTTTGAAATTGAAGGTACATAAAAATAATATTTTCGTCAGAATCTCAAGTTTTATTTCTTGTCTCACAATACTTTATTTATGTTTTGTATAAAATGTGCATTTTTGTTCCTTTATGCAAACTAATGAGTTAAGAAATCTATGTTATTTCCCTTGTGAGTAACATTAGAATGAAAAAAGGGTGTTATTTTATTAATACGTTTAACATAACGACTAATAACGGGTTAACCAGATAGGCAAGAGTGTAGGGGTAATTAAGAGGAAATACACCCGCAATAGTGCATAGAGGAGATGGGAAAACCATAGCAATAAATCACAAGTGGAAAACCACCAATAGTATTCCTGACCGGGATTCAAACTTCAACTTATTTGTCAGCAGCAACACAACCTATTGCGAGACTTAAGCCACAGACCACAAGTAAGTAGTGGTTTTCCCATCCTATATTCCAACAAATGTTGATTTCTATAAAATAAATTACCTTCCTCATCCTGTGGTCATATATACAGTGTAAATTACGGACTGCCCCAACGGGAGGTGAGATGCGTAATACTTTTAAACAAATTAAAGTTCAACCTTTCTCAACCTGTTCCCCTGGATTAGATTGTAAGTTCACATATAGCCACAATAGTGCCTACTAAAGAAACAATATATTGTGGTAAATAAACACATAAATGGCTGATCTTAAAGTGACATTTAAATGTAATTGTTTGTTAAAAATAGCAACATAGCTTTCACAAGACTGTAAAGATGGTAGTTTGTAGTCAAAAAAACAAGAACAGTACTTGAGAGACTGTGGTCAAGACGGGACAAGGATCCCGGCCAAATAATGGCAGGTCAATCAAATACAAACAAAGTAAGTTGTGAGTAATGTTTGTCTAAAGATTGTTTATTGCACAGCAGGACACATTTGTATTGTAAACCAAACAACCAGCATGTCTACAATATATCGTGTAGACAGATCTAAACTAATCTTTCTTCGTGACACATTTGAAGATAAATAATACTGGCAAATTTGTACAGCAAAGTAAATGACTCTCTCTTTGCTAAAAGACACGCATTTTTAACAAGAGCTTTATGAAACACCAAGCCGTGTATCATTTGTGTGTAAAATGACACATGTGAAAAATAATTGTACAAAACAAGATAAGAGAATCGTGGTGAGCAGGGAAAAGAGAGAAAGCGGCAGGGTTGTTTATAAAATGTGAACATTTTCAAAGAAGACAATTAATAATTGTTTGTCAATTGATCAAAAACGCGTAATCAGACAACATTTTGTGTTACAGTTTGACAAGTTTATTAGAGTATCAACGTTATATCGTATTTCTACCAGGTTAGTGAATTTATCTAGCGCGCTTTTAGATGACTACAGCCAGCTATTATTATTATTACTATTATTTTGTTTCCATTTCTGAAGCTACTATGAGAGTTAAGTATTCGTTTTTAAACGTTCGACCATGTAACCTATAATATCTCTCAATCCTGATTTTATTTCGTGATATTTAATTAATATATCATATATTGGCATTGTTATTGTTTCTGTTACTGTTGTAACAATAAACTGTACGGCTGGGCGTTTTGAACATTACTATTGCTAAAAATAACTTGAAACTGTGAATTACTCGAAGTTACTCGAGGCTGACGTCACACAGTAGAAGTAAAGAGCCTGGACACACTCCTCTACAATGTATTATTAGTACCATGGCCTGGACGGGTAGTAACAGGCTATGCAAACATGTATATATATATTATTTATATTCAAAAATCAGTATAAAGTATAGGCCTATATGCTAAGGCAAAGGCCTGAAACCGGTTACTTCGAGAATTGGCTAAACTCTTCGCACATTGGTCAGCTGATTCATTTTTTTAGCACACCGCGTGCTCCTACCCACGAGACATTGGTGGGGACAATTTGAATTCGCATTCTGACCAGTCTGGCCAGTGTCCTAAGTGCTGGTTATGACAAAATACAAGCCTAGCCTAACCTGACCGCTGGGATTTGGCATATGCCCTTCAGGTAGAAAGTAGCCACGGGGATCGGAATCCCCCCTCTCCACGCCGTTGGACAGTAAATAACTGAAACTAATTGTAAACGCGGTAATATATAAAAGAGACGGTATAATATACTAGATAGGAAATAGCTGAAACCATTAATTTGAAATCAATTCCAGATAAATAAATATTATTAAATTCCAGGATATCCTTGACACATATTCAAGAACTGTCGAGGCCTTCATGTAAAGAAAATTAAACTTTAGTTTTATACTGAACCAATATTTGATTTATTTTGATCAAATAAAGTTTTGTTATAAAAAATTGACCTTTTCTCGCGTACCCTACATCAAACCACCCATGCCGTGACCTGAGGTGGAAAATAGTTCAGAAGACTAAACATGTGCTCCTTGATGTCACGTTAAGAATGTTTCAGTTTTGAATAGCTCTAGATTTATTTCATGTCACAAATAAAACGGTAAACCTTTTATATTGCCCATTATTATAGGTTGACAAAATATTTACTTTATAAAATCTGGTTGATAAAATAAATCGCCCAACGATTGGTATGGATGATGGTTTTTTTAAATGGTCAAATGCCTGTCTCTGTGAATATATGGCAAGAGTGGTCCACCACGAGTCTATGGACTCTGGTTCGATTCTGGATGTAACCAGCAAAGATATTGATTATTTGGAAAATGTTTCGTCCTGCTATCCCATTTTTAAATATCTACGTGTCTATGGACTCTGGTTCGATTCTGGGTGTAACCAGCAAAGATATTGATTATTTGGAAAATGTTTCGTCCTGCTATCCCATTTTTAAATATCTAGCGGCTAGAATTGGGTGTGAAACATTAGGTGTATTATCCGAGGTTAAGCTAGTTTGTAAGTATTGTAGTAGGATAATTTCTTTATTTAGAGAGTATGCGTTAAATACATCAATAAAATAACTAATCAAATCTGTGCTTCGTAGCTTATGACCTACATTCTGCTTCGTTTGATAGGATGCAACTAGATGAGATGAATTTTGTGTGTGACTAATTAGTATGTCACAGTTCCCCTGCACCCTCCCTTCCCCGCTCGTGGTCCTCCTTCACGCTCCATGCTCTTAACAAGTCTATTCTTTAAACATTACTCGAGTAACAAGCCCCGTAATTACACCATCACAGAGTTGAATGCCACCGAGTCTTGTCGTTATTATTAAATGAATAAGATAGCCCCAGTCCCGGGTGTTTTTGGTTTCACTTTCATCTTGCACACCTCACCTTGAGTCTAAGTCAAACAATGGGAGATCATGTTCCATCTCGGTGCATTGCAGTCTGGAGAAAAGACTGCCCTCGCTTTTTAAGTTGTTGCTTAAAAACTATCAAGTGATGTAACTAAGCTCTGTGAAACCGGTCGGGTCTGAACCTTGGTCTTGTCAGATCAGAGTCTGGAGAACAATACATGCCGGTAGTGCGAGTAAAGTTTGTTGCTAAAAAATTATTTAAAAAAAAGAAAATATATGATATTTTAAAATGTTTTACCCGTGCGGGTGGGTATGCGGACAAATTGCATCAGTTTCATATAGTTTGGTGTGACAGTAGCAGGATGTCAGGGTTCAAATTTCAGTTAGGTGTACTGAGGTGTTTTTAAAATTGATTTTCAACTCTTCTTCCACGCCAATGGGGGTAAATTTCTTCTAAATTCTACCTTACTGTCCCTACCGAAATAATGTAAGCATTCGGATGAAACGAACGAGCAGAAAGAACCTGAGTGCAAAACCCTTCATGAGCCTAAATGAAAATTGGAACAAGTTACAATTATTCTCGAGACGAAACATACATGAGACACTGACATGATGAGATGAAGCTCGGATAAGAATCAAGCGTCCCAGTTGCACCCTTCATTTAGCAGTGTAATTAAATCTGAATGTTTTGATTTCCCCAAATCCTGTTTTCAAAGTGTATTTTAATCGAATATTGTTGTAGACTGTAAGATAATGTCATCCTGGCTGAACAGTGTACACTAATGTGAACATTACGAAACATGATATAATAACCATATTTTCTTGGACGAGCAGACAAAGCACTCACGATGTACCACGAAACTCAGAGGCATCATCACATGAGCCATTTTAACAATAGCAACACAGCTTAGTTATGCACAGGTAGTGATTTACCCACATAATGCCAAATCAGGGAAATCTTTATCTATTTTATGATAAGGTAAGCATGTTGCCACAATCGCTGTATTTGTCAGGGTCAGAGAGAGAATGAAAATACAAAACTAGGAAAATCTTATCTGTGGGTCTACTGAGTGCCGCAGCGGTGATAAAACTGTCTAAGACGATACACTAGTTTATGACTTGACATTCGAATCAAGATCGGAAACATTGGTGTTAGTTTTTAACATGAGACTATCCCAATATTTCTCAACGCTAACAAGGGTGCATTTCATTTAAGTAAACCTCCTCATCAGAATTTTCAAGGATGCTAAACGTGTAGTAAGAAAAACTAACATATTAGGCTTCAATGTATTATTTTTTCCTTATAAAAGTGGACTGTAGTTGTACATTGTTTGGCATACCACACCTGAACAATCGTGCCCATGGACACAACCTTTCTCCAAATAGATGTAGGTATATATATATATGAAAATGTACGCAAGAGCTTCTCTGCCTAGCACGTCATGATAGAGGTGATAGCGAGGTTTATTTTTTGTGTCACTCCATTGTGACTGCCGAGAGAAAAGGGCGCTCATCAAGCATGCGCCTCACACGTCGCTCCTAGTCCGGTAAAACAATAGTCCTCGTAATTACACAAGTCGATGTACAATTAAGTAACAACGTATAACGAGGGTCTGGATCGACCCACACGCTCGGTCGGTTGGCCCAACACGATCCCACGAAAAGATACTCGCAGAAAACAACAACACATTTATTTATAAAAATAATTAGTATAATTTATTTGCAGATATGACCGTAGGGCAAAAACCAGGAGCCACATCTATGAGAACGCGGACTAAATATCAGGATCATCTGGTCTCGTTTTCCTGTGATGGGTTGGTCGGGTTTCAAACCCCCGCTGGGTGCACTAAGAATGTTTTTCCCTAGATTATCTCCCACTACGAGAATTCTAGTATAGTTCTTATGATTTATATCTTCTTCATTCCCAACCTATTTGAGTAATTAAATTCCTTTGGCCCGGACGAGTAGTGATACGTGGTGGGAAAAAACCCACAACAACTCGAAGAGTTAGCTCAATGTCAGGGGGTTTGTTTTTGTTTGACGTGGGAGAGCAGTAGTCCAGTTTAAATCCCGGTCTGGTTTACTGAGGAGTATTTTAATATCTTTCTCCGGGCGATTGCAGGTGTACTTTCGTTTGGATAAGTTTTTAATTTGTACTTCAATTAGGCTGCACTTAAGTTTGTTCTCTTACTACCTGTTCAGGCTATACTCATATTTGCTAATTACTTTACTGTGGTAAGGATGTGGACGGAAACATGTTAGAGGTAATCTACTCAAATTTCCGTGGAAGGAGAGTGGGAGACCATTTATGAAAAACCACCCTCAGTAGACCCAAACGGGATTATAGCCCCGATCTCTCCATCATCCGCAGGCCAGTCTAACACGAGAGTGACGCCTTAGACCATTCGTCCACTGAAGCGGGTTGCACCTATGTTAATATCTCTTATTTTAAATATATCATTAATTATAAACAAGACTGATGTGAAACATGTTTTACAAATTAATGTTGATATAATTAAAAATAAATCTTACCCCGTTCCTAATAAGAACTGACCCTAGTCTTCAGGTTCAGAATTAAAACCCGTTTAATATAAACCTTTCCGGGGGTATAAACCAAATAAAATGCCACATTTTGATTGGATTTTTAAAGCAAGCTATTAAATGAGGGAGAAGGTTTGTTAATAATTCTAAACGATGGAAATAGTGACATGTGCGTGTTTTATTGTATAGTGATGGTGAGACGACTTCCGACAAACGTACAAATGTGCATCTCGAAGCGGACAATTAACTTTTGGGTTTTGTCAAAATCTGATAATTGCTGACGTCATTTACCTACCCTTCCAACACTTTTCAATGATGGTAATTCCAAACATATTGTATAATCTATATATATATTTATTGGTGTATAACCCAGATCGGTGGCCAACCCTCTCCGCTAATGCGGGTATATTTCCTCTAAATTATACCCTCCTCAACCCTAACCGTTAGTGTCGTTAGATAAGGCTATGACCCACTTCAGTGGCCGCATGGTCTGAGACGCTACTCTCGCAATTGACTAGACTGTCGAAGGGGGAGATCGGAATTCGATCCCAGTCGGGGGGACTGAGAGTGGTTTTCCTCAATTGTTTTACACTCTCCTTATACGCAAACACGGGTACATTTCCTCTAAATTCAACCTAAATAATTCCTAAGGGATTAGTGTATTTAATACATAGGCGTACAGCCCAAACGGGTAGTAAAACGCAATGTTAACAAAAAAATAAGGTTAGCCCGCATGAGTAGGCCTAATAAGACGAGGACGGCAAAACTTCCAAAAAAATGTAGCATTCATATTTTGTTTTTATTAAAAAAATTAGGATTTACATAAAAATATACAGGTTTTAAATTAGGTGCCAAAACTTGTAGCTAAAGCTGTTATAGAATTAAAGGCCATTTCAGAAAAACAAAAACCTCATTTTTTTCAAGTTTTTTTTAGCACGTCTTACTACCCGTACGGGTTATACGCCTATTTATTATTACACTAATGGTTTAGGGATTAGAAATGGCTAATTTAGAGAAAGTGCACCCACATTTGCGTGTAAGGAGAGTGGAAAACAATTTAGGAAAAAACTCAGTGTACCCGAACCGTGATCGAGCCCCGATCTCCCCATCTTCGGCAGTCTAGTTACACACGAGAGTAGCACGTTAGACCACGCGGCAATTCGGCAATCTAGTTACACACGAGAGTAGCACGTTAGACCACGCGGCAACCGAAGCAGATGTTTTGCAATTAACATAGTTAACATTTTACCATATTATTAATGTTTTTTATTTATTTTGATGTTATCTATCAAAAGTGACTATGCATTTTACATAACCCCTTAAATGACCTATAAATACATGCTGTTTTAGTAACGTTAGTCCCGAACGGGTAGTAAGACGCGGTGCTAAATATTATTAGTAACGTTAGTAAATGTCGAAAAAGTTCTTTCCTATCTGCACCTGGCTGCAGTCAGGCTCATTCCTGCAGGCTTAGAGGCTATAACATTGCTATAGGATGACGCCCATTGGCTTCACTTCACAAGGAGCGGTTAATTAAGCACAGTTTTGACAGGCATTCAACTCCAAAAGCACGGAAACCGCATTGTTTACCTAAAGATACGCCCTATTGCAGACGCTTTCAAAGAGAGAGAGAGGGGGGGTAGGAGGCAAGGTGAGCACACATAACACACACAACAACGGTTCTAAGGTAGCATTTCGCTTGGATGATGAAGAGCTCGCGGGTATAGTACCTATGTGGGACGGGCAACTTTTTTGAGTTGAATAGTCGCGAGCGCATATTGAAACGGGACAATGCTCCTGTCATGCCGTAACTGGGAGGAGGCGGGGGACTCACGCTTGTCCTCCTGCGGTCATTTATCTGACAAAATCATTCATCTAGGGAATACAGTGACAAGGAATGCACATAGGGAATGCAATGATAAGAGTCTGAAAACTTATCTCAGTCGGTAGTGTGACTGCCTACTGGGCCAAAGTCCCCGGGTTCGATTACCGGGATGACTTGAAAAATGTTTTATCGGTGAAATATGGGTTTCCCCTTTCAAAATGATGAATTAACGGCCGAAGGTTTGGTGTTGTTATAAATTTAAGTTAGTATATAAGTCGTGTAGTGATATAATCAGTTGATTCAGAAAGTGCACCTTAATTATTTTTTATTAAAGGCAGTGAACTCGCCGAAGAAATGCGTCGAGAAGGAACTCACATAGGAAATGCTCTGACAATGGACTCACCTAGGAAATGTATGGTCAAGGAACTCATCTAGTAATTATTATTATTATTATTATTATTATTATTATTATTATTATTACCGCTTCTTACTAACCGTTCGGGTTGTACGCACTTACGCTAATGTGGAATGGTATGGTAATTGTGAGATGAAATGGAGGACCTACAGTTTAACGTGGAATCCGAACCACGGTGGGGGCCTGGCATTCCTCACATTCACAAGTTGTGATTAATACACGTCTTGTCAGAGGTGAAGGAAGGGTTTGAAAATCAGATAAATCTGTGCCGGGATCAAGGATTGAGCCCCGGACCCTTAGCACAGAAGTCTGACACCTTACCCCTAGACCACCAGATCACCTTCTCATCTAAGAAATGATTAGACAATTGACTCACCAAATAAATGCACTGACAAGAAATTAATCTAGGTCTTACAAGGAACAACATCAAAAAGATCCAGACGGGAAAGCTTTTATCTACCAACACCATTATCTTGTTACCAAGCCAATAAGTGAAGTTTGTCTGTTTTTTTCATACTGAGCGTTTTAGTACTAGCCAAGGCTACCGGAATATTTACACTAATTACATAAAAATAAGGAAAATAGAATTTAAAGGAAACGTACCCGAATTTTCGTAGAGGGAGAGTGGAAAACCAACTAATAAAAACCACACTCAGTACACTCGGTCGAAATTTGTAGCCCAACCTTTCATTCGCTGGCAAACCTAACCATACGAGCTTGGTGTTTAGTACACGTGCCCACCAGTCCTAGTAAAACATATATATATATATATAAATGCTCAAGCAAACTTCAAATAGATGAAACTTTATAACGTGACTGTACCGTCGATATAAATAATGATAAAATTGTTAGGGCGTGACTTGTCAGCCTTTCAGAAATAACCAAAAACCAAATAGAAGAGGTGTAATCCCTCTATTCCATTTTATACCCAATTACACGACTTTTGAAACGTTTCTCTCGTCAAACACAAGCGAGGGTTATTTACGACGAAAAGGTCGAACAACTTCAATCATCTCAGCAAACAGGAATTAGCAATAACGCTCGTGCATCCCAATCTAATAAATTGAAGAACTACCACGATTGCTTGACGTAATACAGTTCATGACCCGATTTCTCCGCCAAGTAAAGTAACGTAACGTTGTTTCTTTGCGGTGAACCACGTCTGGACTAGTTGTGGCTCACGGGAACCACACCAAAAAAAACAGCAACCACTTTATACAGTAATAAAGCGGTTGAGTAATACTCAAAATAATTCCTCCAATTCAGTCCATAAACTAATAAACCACACTTCCTTGTTTTGCTATGAGAACTAGTTCTACACGCCAACTTTTCGGGACCAAGATTTTTTAAATATTCTCTTTTTTAGAAAACTTTCACTTTTGTTACACACGCTATTTTAAAACTGTAAACATGAATTAGACATTAATGTGTTGTAACATGCTTGAACTCTGATCCGGGTGGTTGTGGAATAGATCATCTACTTAGTGCGTTAAAAAAACAAGTTTTTTAATCAATGTAATCTTCAACCCCCTTTCAAGGAGAACATTTGTGCTTTTCTGTAAAATTCACCCGTATATTTTTATAGTTTTTAGATGTAAAGTTACCCGCATCGGTGGACAAGAGGGCTAAACTTAAAGTTCGCTTAGCCTGGTTTGTCGATGATATGGGAGTTCGAATCCTGTTAGGCTGTACTGAGAGCAGCGTTTAAAAAAATTGATCCACCCTCTTATTTGAATATGAGGCTAAAGGGCGATCTATAAGTCTAGAGGTCCCTGGTTCAAAGGGTCTAAAAGATCGGTTATTGATTTATTCTATTCCTCAGAATGTGGATCAGGATAAGGGTTTTAAGAGGAAATGCACCAGGATTTGACTGTAGAGAGTATGGAAGACCCTTAGTTGAAATCAAAATAAGGAAACACCCCTCCTGGTAGACCCCAAATGGAACTCTACTTGAGCTCCAGTATGAGACAGGAGTACGAATCACTGCATCAACCCTGATAAATTTATAAAGTAGCTGATGATAGGGTTGTGTGTTTAATGTCGCATGTAATATTTTAGGTTTAATTATTTTATAACTAATTGGAAACAGACCCAGCCAGTGGCTGGGAGGCGTTCATGATGATGATGATGATTAATTGGTGGATATAACCTTGTATTTAAAAAGCTGGTTAAATATTCTAATATTTTTTTTAGTACCGCGTCTTGACACTTATTCAGGTTGTACGCATATGTTCTAATTACGCTAATGAGTAAGGGATTTGGAAGGTTGAACTTATAGGAAGTGTACCGGCGTTTTCGTGGAGGGAGAGTGTAAAACCATTTTGGAAAACCCACCCTCAGTACACCCGACCGGGATTCTAAGCCCGATATCCCTATTATCAGCAGTCTAGTCTAACACTAGAGTGACGCCTTAGACCATGCAGCCACCGAAGCAGGTAATAACCTAATTTAAACAAGCTTTTATTAAAAATAGCTTATTGGAAGGCAAGTTCAATTATTCAAATAAAGTATCGTAGCTATACTATACAAGCAGAAGCTCAACTTTAGTAGGATTTTGGTAGAAAGAATATATTATCTGACCGTTACAAAAGTTACTTAAACTAATTTAATATATTCATATGTCAAGTTAAAATCTTTAGCTTTAATAAATAAAATCAATAAATATAAAACATACTAGTGGCATAATGAAATATGATCAATGTCAACAGCAAAATATAAAACTTGTTTGTATTTATTGAACGGTTCTTTCAACCAGAATCAAAAGCGTTCCATAGCAACAAACTTCTATCGCAATCTATGAAATAGTGAGATATTTACGAAAGAACGACATACTTACTCCTCCCAACAACAGTAACTATTCACACATACCCCCTGGCAGCTAAACCTCTCGCCCTGAAAATCCACAGCCCCACACATCCACTGTGTCTCATGACATTACAAATGACTGCGCAATGCGCATTACATCGTCAAAGGTGATCGTGACGTAGCTTTTTAACGGTTTTTGACAGTTTCCGTCTGTGGTCGAAATTATGTGGGCATTCATTTGCAACGGCAGCATTATATCAAATGTGTTCAACGGCGCACTGTTCACAACGATCAAGGTCACGATATATTACCTCATACACTCTCTGTGCATTTGATTTATTTGCAGTAGGCAACCTACTTGCTGCTCAAACTCTTTAATTATTTAGATTTATTTTTTATCAATCCAACTCCATTTATCCCAGTCTCAGTATATATAAGGCATAAGCACCCAAATAAAAACCCGATGACAAAGGTGTAAGTTTCGTCTTGTTTGGTTTGTCGGTTACGTGGAGGCTGGGTTTCGAAGCCCAGCTGGGTTTATTCATGTGTATTTTCATAAATAGTTATACATTCTCACTACACACAAATGTGGATAGACTTTATTTAAATTGTATCTTACTCATTAATGTAAATATTTGGACAGCCCGCACGAGCAGTAAGAGGCGGAGTACATTCAAAATATTAAGGCACTACATAAAAATACGAACTCTAAACAGATCAAACAGATGTATGGACGGTGTAAGTAGAAAATTATAACTGACGAATATTTTTGAATGCGCATCAAACGGAGCCCATTCACAGCGTTGAAAGCTTCGCCATGTTTGAAAGAGCCTTCCAGATAGAAACCCTATATTCAGTTTAGAAGGATGTGAGACGAGAAGCCTAATTATTTCAGTGAGAATTAAATAATCAAAATTCATAGAAACAAAAGTGAAATAATAAATTGAGGCGGATAGACAAAGTTCTTTGGGAGTTTAAATTTACCAAGAAGGTCTAACTTACAGGTTTAAATCAGAATTCCGCGGCCCACCAGTGTACCAGTTATAGTTATCACAAATTACTGATTGTCAAAATGTTTCCACATGTTAAAGAAAAATAACTTCAACCTTTAATCTTAGAACATTTGAAGTTACTTCACAAAATAATTAGGCTATACTTTCCTAATTCTTACCTACCGTACAACCATTGGACTGGGCGCATAGTTTTTTTTTATAATTTTGCTGCCACAAAAATTTTATGGTTAAATTTAGTGTACCGTGAAATTAACAAGTACTGTATGGGGAACACTGGTTTAAATAGTTAGACAAAATTGTCCCCATTTATTTGAGGTATTTAAGTGCACTTTCTGAACCGACTGATTAGATCAGCACACGAGAATTTCCATGAACAAGAGCAAAAGAGTCTGCCAATTATGTCGGGTAAGGTATTTTCATATACCTTCCGGGGTTCTTTTACATGCCACAATCAACATGGGACCGACGGCGTTTCTTCCTCTCAGAAGGAAGAAGTGCTACTGATAATGGTTTCTCAAGATAATCCATCGACCTTGGCTGGGTTTGAACCCACAAACAGTAGGTCTTAAGGCGAGCACTTTATTCCAAGACCACGGAGATCGATAGTTCCATGGTAGATTTAGAGCTTGAATAATATTTTTTTCTGTTAAAATGGATTAAATGTAAAATTATTATTATTATTATTATTATTATTGGAGAAAAAGTATCTAGCTCCTCTAGTTTGGGTTTTTAGTGGTAGAGAGGTCGGGGTGCGAATCCCGGTCAGATTAACTAAATATGCTTTTCCCTAAATGATTTTATTCTTTCCCTTCACGCAAATGAGGACATACTTCCCAAAAATTCTACCTTCTTTTTGCAAACCAAAATTTGTTTTTAATCAATAATGATTATATCTATCTGGTGAAAGCTGTAGAACATATGATTTGGAGAGTGAATAAATAAAAGTAACTTTATTAATGTTTGTAGCTGTCAGTTACGGACTTTCATGTAATAATCAAACCATACCAGCGCAACCATTATCAAACTAATATTGCGTAAGTCCCCTCTCCTGCTGCCTCTTTCCCTCCAACATAAAGTTTCCCTGCACCACGACCAAGGTGGAAAACTTTAAAGGGAATTATTTAACAGTCGCTTCCACAAGTAAAACATAGATAATTTCAATACATTTAATGCTGTTATCATACAATACAATTAAAGTATCAAAGTTTGTAAATTACATCCTATGTCCTTAAGAGCCCAGCTTACCTCACAGATAATACACGGCTTGGTAGGATATACAGCTCGAACCAGGCGTCGTCGTATCATGATTGGGTTCTACTTTAGAAAACAGTGGGATGGAGATCAGTGAAACCGTTTAGCTAAATTTAGAAAAACATTGGAAACTAATTATTTTTAAACTTAGAAAAAAATACACAATAAGTTGATCCTAGTTTCGTTGTTGTGAAATTGAGATTTAATAAAACCACATATGATGTTATTTCTGGTTCAAGCGTAATCGTGTATCTATTATACAGATTATTCAACTTATGAGTTCATCTCAAGGGCGATTAACCGGTCTACTAGACACACGACTACGTTGTAACAGAAATATCATCGATGTGAGGCTTCTTAAATTCTTCATTTAACAACAGAGAAATAAGGTTCATAAACTAAAACACTAAGCCGACCTTGGTAATCTTGGGGTAAAATGCTTGCCTCTGGATCCGATGATCATGGATTCAAAACTACTCGGGGTGGACACATTTTTCTTCAAAAATAAAAATCCGTAGAACTACTTCCTTCGGAGGGGAAGTTAAGCCGTCGGTCCCATGTCAATTTTGGCATGTAAAAGAACCATGAAATTTATGTGAAAATACCTTTACCGGCAAATTTGCTAGACGCTCTCGCTTATAAAAATTATCATGCATTGATATAATCTGTCGGTTCAATAAGTGCACGTATAGTACCATGAATAAACAACACTACAACATCTATACTCTAAAAATGTTAAAAATAAAATATAGATAACAAACCATTCATGTTACGTTTGAAATTTTTATCGAAATACATTTTACATGTCAGAGAATAATACAAATATTTTAGTAATGAATAAAGAGAAATTTCGAAAGGGGAGTAAAAGTCTGTAAAGGCAAGTATATTGAGTGAAATGGATACCGTACATAATTAATTATTTGCGAAGGAAGAGAGAGCATGTTCAATAATGATTAATGGCAATATATTTTAATGTGTGTATATATATCATTGGTTCTGTATGTACTGTACAGGTCCATGCTTGTTTTTCAACTACAGACATTTATAATTATCTTTAACATTTTAAGAGTTATCAGTGTATTTGCTTTATTTTTTAAGTAATTGCTTATGAAAATGACCAGTTGGTAACTTAAAATCTTTTCCATGCATTTTTTGGTGGCAATTTAGTTGTATTAATATGTTTGGGGGCATTTCCATTTTTAAGTGGAAGGGAACATTCCTACTATACATCCTAAATCTTAACAGCTATTAACAAAACTAGTAACAATCGTAAACACTTGTACGTAGTTTGAAATTAGCGATGGTCATAATTTCCAACTAAGCGGAAGTACAGTTGTATGCAAATTATATAGTGTACAAGTAGTCAAATGTTTCCGCATTAAAAAATGAACCACTTATCTTTCTTTGTACTAAACAGACAAAAGAAACACGAAAAAAAAGTTTTTTTTAAGAAAAGATTGAGTAAAGTTGATTCAATTCAGTAGTTGTGTGATTTTATTCTTAATTTTAAGAATATGGAGAATTGGTTGAATTTTTATAAAATATTTAATTACGTCAAAAATAAAACATTTTAGAAAAAGGTAACTTTATTTTTGCTAGTAACTACGATAATTATTCCAAAAACCAGGATGGTAACAATTATGACTACTGTGTAAATGTGTGTGTGATTACTAAATAGCTGCCTGAAACGATATTTATTTCGTGAGAGCTGACCTCTTGTTTATCCACGTTTCTGTACAGAATTAAGAACGCAGTAAAAGCTATAGCATGCCACATCAAAGTTACGTCATTCCCAACACACATCCTATGTCAGCTTTTAACAAGTTACAAAAAAATTAAGTAGTCAGATAAAATTTCTCAAAATTCCCCATATGGATCTTTGAGCTTGATTGGAACATTAATCTGTTGAGTAGTGAAAGTTATTTCTTACTAAAGACTGAGTGTTGTATCTATAATATACTAAGAAAATTTATTGTGACTGCGTACAACCTGAACAGGTAATAAGACGCGGCGATAACCAAAAATACTCTCTGGACGATTTGAGCTATTGTTTTTTTTAAAAGGCTCTAAAATCTTTGAGAACGTAAAAGTAAGGTTTTTTTTTGTGAACTAGGTTTTAGTACCAATTTAGAATATCCAGATATTTACAATATGTGGAAGAGATAATTAATGTAGCCTACACAAATTTGAACAAAGGGTGAGTGGATAGCCATGAAGAAAATAACACTTTCAGTTCACCCGATTGGGATGACCTTCCCGTTATTACAATCCACACCAAACTACATTGACACCTTAATCCACGTGTCCACTAGTGCGGGTATAAACAATATAAATACCCCTATCCATACTAGTAATAAATACCCTTACTAGTGGAGTTTCATGTCATTTCAGGTTCAAGCAACTTTAAAGCAACACTCAATAAAGATTATCAACACCCGTTAAAGAAACAAACAAAATTAAACTTAATGGCAGGAAGGCGATAAGACAAAGCCAGCCGCAGCGGAACAAACACGGAACCGGCTGAAAACATGCCAATGACCTTAATCGAGACAATCGGATGACGCGCCAGCCATAGGCAAGGTGTGGCCGTAAAGATAGCGTGGCGCACTCTACCTATAGACAGGCCAGGGTTCGATCACCGACCGGGAACACTAAGAGTGCTCACATTGTGTTTTAAACATCCGTTCTATACCCCAATGAAATTACAGTGCTTATACAAGAATTCAAATGCTTTTCGGAGGCCGTTCATTCTTACATTCCAGTGCTATTTTGTTAGCGTTGTCAATGTTTGCAGCCGTGTCTTTCAGTAATATAATTGGTCGCAAAAATGAACAAAATCGCAGGTAAACATAGGCCATACCTCAAACTTTCATTATAATAATCATGAATATCACGTTATTACGTTTGTGTGGACGTAAAGTCAGTGGGGTAGCTAGGTTTTTTGGCGCCTGGAACAAGAGGATTGTCGCCCCCCCTCCCCCCATTGCCCTCTCCAAAACAATTGTGAGGGGACAAAAGAGCGAACAATATTGTAGATCTTTGCATTAGAGCACACAAAGTTAATTTTTTTACAAGCATTTAAATCAACGGTAGAATTAAATAGTACTAAGCAAATTAGAATTTAAAAACATTTCTACTCTTTTTACACATCTTTTTATACATTTACTTTTTGTTGTTGCATTTATACACTTATTTTCATTTAAGGCAAAGCAACTCCAAACTTTGTTACTATTAGAAGCCTTGTCGAGATGACCTAAGTATAAATATTAAATCCAGGGGTTGTAATACCGTTAATGCTTTATTCCCTTTCTTTCACCCTTTGTTTTAGGCGAATTAATACTGAATACCATAGTAATGTCTTGTGAATGTAAAAACCGTTGAATGTTGATATTAAAACTTCACAGGCGAGGATTTATTTTAGCTATTTAAATGATGTTACTAGGGTTTTATTGGCTCCTGATCCCATTGAAGAAATGTATTGTGGCAATACCTTAGCTGTAGAGTCCAGTTCTTCGCAGGGTTTTTTTATTACCCTTTTCAATAAAATTATTACATTTTTTAAGTCTATGAACAATTCTTTACTGTTTAAGTCATCTGGATACAATTTTTCAAGCAGTGTACACTTAATGTTTATTTGGAGAATCTGTTCCTTATGAGAAATGTCGCAATCATTCACGTATGTCTCAAATTTAACAAAGGGGCCCAAAGCGTTTTCCTAGCTCTGATAGGTTATAAAAACTTTTTGAAATTTCAGATGACAGTTTGTTCAAAATTTATATTAAAGAGTGTCGCATTTTTTGCTGAGTGCTTAGTGCAGTATCGTCAGCATTCTCCCCTGGCATCGTGCACTTATTTCTAATTCATTTTGTGGTACTGACATCCCATTTATTATTATTATTATTATTATTATTATTATTATTATTATTATTATTATTATTATTATTATTATTATTAACAACACCGCGTTTTACTACCCGTTCGATTTATACGCACTTACGCTAATGTGTAGTGGTAGGGTGATTGTGAGATTAATTGGAGGACCTACAGTTTAACGTGAGATCCGAACCACGGTGGAGGCTTGGCATTCCACACATTCACAAGTTGTGATTAATACACGTCTTGTCAGAGGTGAAGGAAGGGTTTGTCAATCAGATAAATCTGTGCCGGGACTAAGGATTGAGCTCCGAACCCCGAGCAAAGAAGTCCAAAACCTTACCCCTAGACCGCCAGGCCACAGCATCCAATTTATTACATACCTGTTATGCCTTGGTAAGAATATTGTCACACCAACATAGCTCATTCCTCCAATCACTTAATTTGTCCGTCAGTGTCTACAGAAGTGTCAATACTTAATTAATCCCAATTCTTTCTATCTGCAAGATTTTTTGGATTTTTTTTTCCGATAGAACAAAGAATCTTTGCTCGGAAAAAAAGTAAAGTTACAAAGTTGAAGTTTTTTTATCGTAATAATGATTAATGTTGCATCT
>CABFWB010002006.1:58323-101184 GCA_902151455.1 Timema bartmani
CCCCCCCCAAGCTATGCAACTGCGTAAAGTAGTCTCTACGGGCCAAATTTAATTTTAACAAAGTATGAAAACAATGTTAACAACGAAACTTTTCTCACTGGTTTAGCATTTCAATCTATTATGTGCATTTTGTCATGCACATACTCATATTATTCAGATTATCTTAGTGAGAGCCAAGTCTAACACATTTCAGTCGGTAGCGCATCTGTTTATTTGATTAAGAGTCTTGGATTAGATTTCCAGGATGAGCAAAAAAAAACTTTCTTCTATCATTGATAAAACGGGGCCTAGGCCTACCCTTTTGTAGTAATGAATTTATTGTCGGTGGATTGAATGACGATTCGAATGAAGCGAGAGATTTTTCAAAGAGAACACAACAGTTCGATTATAAGATGTGAAATTTGTGCGAAAATGGAAGGAAAACATGTAGGCTCACAACCCCTTTTGTAGTGATAAAGCAATAAATTTGTGCCATGTAAACCCAAATAACATTTAATTATGTATCCAATTTATTTGCATTACCAAAAGGCATAGGCCTAATTGTATGTATCTTTTGTGCGAGTTGGTTTGCGGACCTATATCTACTCATATTTTTTACTCATTTTAATAAGTACTTCAAGTATCTAAAGTTCTGAACTTTTTTTAAACATCCTGTATATTTATATTAATCAGTTGGTTTAGAAAATGAACGTTAAATATTACAGTAAAAACTTAAGAGTCAAAAACCACACAATTGATACAAATGGGTCCCCAAGAATAAAAGTTCTTCTTACATAAATCTTTCGTGTACGACTATGAAATATACGAGGAAATTCCCTTAGTAATTTCCTACCTCTGTTTTGTATGAATAAAAAATGATACTTTTAAAATTGTATATGGACTAGGGTCTCCCTTTGGTCTTCAAGATACAAAATTAAAATAAACAAGATATATTTTCTTTAAAATGTTTAGTAAAACATGAGTTAAAAGTGATCCGCCAACTTCCATGTTTCTGAATTAATCCTAAAATATTTTTCTTATTCGTCTTAAAATTCTATTGAATACAATTTTCTTTGTTTGTGTTTTACAATAACATTTAATCTTCCTTTATAATATCAACGTGAAAGTGTAAACACCATGCAATGCAAAATGGCATAGAAATGATAATAATAATAATAATAAAAATTAGTCGAGAACTTATTGTATTTGAAACTACAATACATTGAGATCTTGTTCGGGGTAGGAATTTACAGACATAGCAACGAAAGAAATAGAATACATTTTTCTATGGATTATGAATCTACAAAAATAATCGCTATATAAAGATTACAATGAAAATATTACGAGGCATTATATTAATATATGCATTAAACTAAAATAAAGGTTTTTAACTTTTTTAAATTTTAAATACAAATAAAATAGGATAATTTTCAATATTATCAAATTCTTCACGCAAGGCGTAAGCCACAAACAGTATAAAGATAGTGACCAGTATATTTAGTAGGGGTTTATACATATTTTGTTTGCTTTAAGTAGACCTTTATAATCATAGCAGATTAAAACAACTCTGTCCACTAAACATACACACACATAGTTATCATCCTGGTTCAAGTATCGTCACCCGAGAATGCAAGTGTCCTATCTCCAAAAGTGTTAAATTTGAAATATTTGCGTCTTTTTAGAATACACATGGTTCACCTGCGGTGAAATTGAAACTACTATTTAATTACTTAAGAAGATACAAACTCGAATTATCATCTAGTAACATTGGTTTTACATACATGGTCAAACTTAAATGCTCTTTTACACAAAAGTGAAAAGTAGGACATAGAACACTTGAATTCTTGGCTGACGGTATGTCGAATCAATGTACAAAAATATTGGAAAGAATAATCTCACTATAATTTTTATGTGTACCGTCATTTAAAACAAGATTAGTTGTGCGCCTGGAACATTAGTTCTAGTGAACTGTGAACTGTCTGGCAATTCATTATTTCTGTAACTTCCTCCCAATTCCCGTTGGGGGATGTTGGATATCTGTCACCACTCTCTAATTGAGTCTTAAATCTGATAAAATTAGGAAGAAATAAGTAAGTCATCTGTTGAAGTATTTAAACCTTTTTTTCAAACTATGAATCACTACAACTTGACCCACAGCGGTAGACACACAAGCAAAGCCATCAGGACCTTATTGTCTGAATGTTTGGTGACGATGAGGTTGAGGTTATCATACTTTTAGAGAGTAGCCTACCGATGTGTTTATTTTTCTATATGATTTCAAGCTCTCTCTTAGCCAACATTTGGTTACAAGTCCTTTAAATTTTACTTTTGGGTAGTAAGACGCGGAATGCGTAAAAAATAACTTTGAAAAATCTAGCATCACGCCTGGCTATGCACACACAGTAAGAGCCCATCTCATGGCCGATTAAAAAAGTATTGGGTTTTACGATTATGCGATACACAAATAACGCTGATGGTTTAAGGGTTAGGAAGGTTATATTTAGAGGAAGTGTATCCGCATGTGCGTTTTAGGAGAGTGGACAACTATTTTGAAGAAAAAAAACACTTCAGAACACCCGACCGAGATTCGAACCCCAAGCTTCCAATTATCGGCAGAAAAAATATATTGACTACACGATTACATCTAGCTAAATAACGTTTCGAAGTGGGGTTTTCTGCATTTTCAACTTTACAATAACGAACTTGTAATAATTTTAAAATTTTTATTTTTAAATAATTATTTTAAAATTTGCTTGTATTTTATAAAATATGATAAAACGGGTTCACTGCTCCGTTCCACTATTTTCTAATGGAATCTCAAGAAAACCACGCCACTATGTGACGCCTAGTTCAAGCTGTGCAACCTACTTAAATTAGGTGCTATCCTTGGGGTGATACGGGCTTTGAGTGTCCACCCTTTAGGATATCCGAAACATTTCCTCGGAAGAGGTTGGTCACCGCCCAAAGTTCCAACCCCCACAACGCCGACGGACCTTTGTGCCACTCCCAATAAGTGGTACACGAAGAACAGTTGTGGAGCCCTCTAGCTAGAACTGCTGGGGGAACCACGGTGAAAACTCATTCATTTCAATCACAAAAGATGCGTGCGAATGCACGCCTCCCTCCCATCGAGAGAAGAAGAGAAATCTCTCATGCGCACCATAATTACTATATACGTTGGATCATCACTCTTCGTAAGGATTTACGATCACGATATACACAACAATGACACAGAAAATAACATCTAAGAATAATTAATTAGTAATGGATATCTACATACGATGTTGTTTTACACGTGTCTCAAAGAGAATTATATCCCCACAATTGAAATAAGAGTGTATATTCTTGGAGTTGTTTGGTTTTAGTTTCAAGTTAGAAATCGTTTTCAACATCATCATCAACATCATGATCGTGGAGCCCCTCCAGCGAACAAGTTCTCTCACCGCTGTCTGACCAGGGACATTTTTCCTTCCATCACTCTTTTCCAGCTCTTTCCTTTCTTGCCTATATAATTCTTTATCTGATCCACCCTCCTCCTTCTGGGACGTCTAACTGGTCTCCTGCACCCTACCTCTGTTTCAATGTATACACGTGGTGTGCTTGTATTTTCCATTCTTTTCACATGACTGAACCATCTGAGACTTAATGACCTTAACTTTCCTCAATTGATTCCTTCACTCCTCTAATTTCATTTCACATGCAGGCAGCTTACTCAACTCTTCATTATTTGCTGTGCAAGTTTCTAAACTGTACGTAAGAATGGGGACAAGGTTTAGCTTATATAGACTCATCTTGGCTCTCTCTGGAACCTTCTTGTCCCAGATTAGTTGTGTCAAATTAAATAATTTTGACTCGTTGGTCAAGTGTGTTGAGTACTTCCTGCTTTATGACAGGAAACCACAGTACGCAGGTATTAGAGCTCGTGGATACTTTCCAGTTGTACTCCTTCCAGAAATGCAGCATTTGGAGTTTACTTTACTGACCTTCAAGGCAAATGTCTTTGTTTTACTGATATTCATCATATACTTTGTGAATTTGGATACCCACTTATCCACTCGTTCCTGTACTTTTCCCTCAATATCTCCTTAAATCATCATGTCATACGCGTTTAGCAGGACATTTAGGTCTTTGTACTCCTCTCTTAAAGTGTATTTTAATACAACATCCATGAAAGTTACAAACAGCTGTGGTGAAAGAATGCTTCATTAGTGAACCCCCATTTTGGTCTCCTACCACCCTCACATGCCTTCACCACTCTGTACACATTCGAACTTTGCCAACCAAATTTCCTGGAACTCCCAATTTTTCTAAACTCTTCCAATCTCTTACCATATCTGTTGTGAGTTCATCCACCGCAGCTGACTTACCACTCTTCACCCCCCGCAAAGCTCTTTCCACCACTCCCCATGTGAACCATAGCGTCTACTCAATACAACGAACAACGTGGGACTGAAGCTAGCCCGAAGTGCGGACCGACGGCGAAACACCGTGGCGTGTGAAGAGATGCATTAGAAACAATGTAGCTCGACCATTTCGGCGCGCCGTTCATGGCACTGCGGCCGTCCCTATATCAAGATACACCGTTGCCACAACGGCGGCCGTCTACGGCCTTCTCGCCGTGACGTCACGTGTGAAAGCTTTCATTTAGGCCTGTGTACCTCGATAATCACGACGCCGCGCCATCCACGGCAACGACGGCGAAAAACCGTCACGTGTGAAAGCCGCCTAATTGGTGTTTCTTTTCCGTTTGGCTCATGATTATCTTCCTTCTCTCCGCTTACTGTCCACCACCATTTATTGGTTCATCGAAATAGGTTTTTATCTCGCAATTGGTTAATTATTGCAAGTGGTTAGTTAAATTCGTTCATGATAACAAACAAAGTATACCTAAATAGTTACATAATTATGTAACTAGAAGCTTTCTAAATTGAGATGAAAAAACATAGTAAGTTAAAGTAACTCACTTCAGCACTTTTTAAATTTCAACGCTAAATAATAGAGATTATTTTCAACCAAATCATGACATATACAGTCTTTGAACGTTTTAATTACATGTCTAAATTGTAGGCAAAGGTCATGACTATTTTTGTTGAATTATTTAAACAACTAGCGAGCCAGATGCAAACTATGAGCAGTTGTACCAAATCAAAAATAGTATTTGTTTATACATGTGTTTGGATTGTGTGTATAAATAAACTTTTCTACAGATTTTTTTCAAACAACTACCAACCTAATCTGTTTTGATAAAGTTTGATAGATAGAATTGTAAGAGGCACCAGTGGAAAAGTGTTATATTAGAAAGTGACGTTCATCCACGTCCCCTAGGTAAACCTATTTACCATGTGAAAGTTAATACAATTTGTTTTGATCAATTAGTCACACAGGGGCGCCAGATTTTACTTGTCTAAAATTATTTTTGTATTTTTCTAGGCGCTTCATTAGCCACTCATACTTGGACTAAGCAGCCTACGCCTTACGCCATATTAAGGATACAGAATGAGAAATCTGAATACTAAAGAAATGTGACTAGATAAAAATAAGTACTTGAAGATAATAATAATATTAGGGTAGCGTAAACTATGCTTAACTATTTATTCTATGAATTTTCTTATTCGGATCATCTAACAAACCAAAGGTTTTTTGTTTTTTTTCTTCAAGTTAGCGTTGCGCTGCAGCTTTTAATATCACTTGTTGTTTTAATATCACTTATCATTTTGATGATCTCTTCAACTTTACATTACATAAAGTAATGTAAAGTTGAAGAGATCATCAAAATATGCCTAAAACATTTGAGCAAAGTAGAAGCCCTCTATGAGTGTATTCAACTTAGATGTGAAAATTTTCTCTCGTGGTTTATTTTATGTTGGGTGTTCCAGATTTGAGATTTTAACGATACCGCAAGCCTTTCCACCCCATTTTCTCACCCTCTATAGAAAACAATGTATATATGTGTATATATATATAAAAGGCAATGCAATAGTTGATTAAATTAAATTGAATATTCAGTTTCAGTTTCAGATTCCAAATATAATACATTTTTTAAGTATTAATCTCAAGAATCTCTAGACAAAATTTTATTTTATTTTATATAACGAACAAGAAGAATACAGCAGATTTAGTTTCCTATTATGATAAAATGGGGGCCACTATTCTAAGACTAAAGGAATCAAACAAGTAGGCTATTGCGTCAGAGAGAACAAACTCACCGGCAGCTCATCAGACTAATGTAGTTTATTTGAGCATAATTAATTTTTAATAATATCTACCTTTCAAGATCACTTAGCTTAAGATTATCAGAATTAAAAAATACAAAAACTACTTCACTATATAGCTTACTATTTTAGTACTTCACTTGGGATTTCATTTATAATGTTATGTCTGTGGACCATATTAACCGGGCCAATGAGGTCCACAATTGTTATAAAAATTGTTTGATAATAATATTTGGTGCTTGAACAATGGCGCAAAGCATGTATTACAAATTTACAAACACTTAAAGAGCCCAACAATATTATAATAAAAGGTTGTAATTAGAATTCAATTTAATTTGATTAAAATTAATCTGGGACAGATTTAAAAAAATACATATTTTAGGTTTTTGTATGGTGCTAACATTATAATTTAAGTTATAAAATAATATGACGAAGATTTGATCAGTTTGATTTATTGGTATTTTTTATATTATATACTAGCTATATATTTTAAGTCAGATTTAGAAAATATTATTCAATTAGTTACTGTCCAATACCTTATCTCAGTCGAGAGCGTTTCTTTCTATTGAAGTAAGTGTTCCGGGTTTAATTCCTGGCATGACCAAAAAATAATCATTGGTGAAATGTTTTACATTGAGGAAATAACGGCTGGAGTCTATACTATATTTAAGTTAGTTTATAAGTCGTGTGCTGATTTAATCAGTTGGTTGAGAAAGTGCACTTTAAATACCTTCAAATATAAATTATGTTGAACTATTTTATTAAAACAAATTTATTTCTTTGATTTTTAACACCAATTATCTGCAGACATTGTGAAAATGGCACGCCCGCTTCTGCCTAACGAAACCCCACTGGAATTAGTCAAGGTAAATGAACATAAATTATTAGCCTGGTACTTGAATATTGACTTATTAAATTTGTCAAAAACTCAAAACTGGACATGAACTTTTAGATCACACCAAGCAATATTGAAAGAAAGCATGTGAAATTTAAGTTAGATGTAAATTAAATGTATTCGTGTACTGAAAGATGACATTCAAGATTCCCACGAAATGTTGTGTAAGATTAATTAATGTCATTCCAGTAGTTTTATCTCGTAAAGACCAAACCTGCCAAGACCTTGGTGGTCGTGATGTCATTTATAAATTTAATTCCAAGATTCATAAAGTGCTAAAGTAAAAACAACAGAGTGCAGTTTTTCCTCAAAAACTTAAGTCAACACAGCGGCACTAAACAAACAGGAAACAACATAGCTAAGGCCTTCATTTAAGGCCTTTTAGAAAAATCACTTTTTTTTTGGCCAAAATTGATAATACTTCCCTATATTATTAGTATTATTTGATTAAGTATTGATAGTATCTATAAAAGATGACAGCTGCAGATAGTATGACCCAACGGATGAATATCATATCTATCAAATAAGGCTCTTATAAGAAAACTGAACTGTATCTGGTGTTTGTTAGCAACACTTAAAATCAGCTACATCAAAAGGAAAAAATAAATAATTTGACACGCTTTTTTAGGTAAGTTGTCGGATCGACAGGAGGTACAAAAAACGTAAGGCATTTCCAATTTTTATATGGACTTAGCATATAAAAGTATATAACTTTGTGTATTTTCAAATTTACCAGAATCTTTAAATTTGGTAGGTATTGGTAGGTACCCACAGACAAGGTAAAAGTTTACAAATATTAGGTTTAAAGTTAATTATGATATGAAATTAAGAAAATAGTCAGTTGTATCGTGAATACATTGGCATTTTTATCAAAGTAATCATGAATGAATATGGACAAAATAGATCAATACAAATATTCATTTTTAAAAATAGCATTTAGTTTCACAAGTTTTTATTTAAGTTAGATAAAAGAATTGAATATGAGCATTTGTAAAATCTTCATGGCTTTTTTTTAAAATAAAAAACTTCTACTTTAATTATTAATAGACCCACTTCAGTGTCCGAATAGTCTAAGACGTCACTATTGTGTTTGACTGGCCTGCTGATGATAGGGAGATCGAGGTTCGAATTCTGATCGGGTCTAATAAGAGTGTTTTTTCCTAAATGGTTTCCCACTCTGCTTCCAATAAAATGCGAGTAGATTACCTCTAAAATGCTTCCTTTCTCTACTCCTTTAGATTAGTTCTCATACAATATTATGGGTACAACCTGAACAGGTAGTAAGACGCGGTGATAAAGAAACTTATATAATTTGGCCTTTAGAGCAAAGCTCTTAGATAAACCATGGAGGGTATGTTTGTATTTGAAACATTAATAAGCAAAGTGTCTCATATTTTTAATATTAAGTTTAAATAATGCATTAACTGAGTACTATCAGACACCTTAGCTCTGTCGGTATAGTGTCTGTCTACTTAGCCAAGGGTTCCATGTTCGATTCCCAGCATGGCCTAAAAATGTATCATTAGTGAAATGTGGGTTTACCCTTTTACAGCGATGAATTGACGGCCGGGGACTCGATGTTGTGTCTGTTCTAGTCTTTATTTATATTATAAGGTATATAAAGCCATGGCAAGCCTAACAAGCCGGTAGTGGAAACAATATGATTGACCCCGGTCACAGGCGGAAACAGTAAAGGAAATACAATTTTTTTGTCTTTATTTTTTTAACTAAACACCAAGTTTAAAGACCATATCTATTCCTTAAGTAAAAGTCTCAAATTAGGTATCAAAATTTTCAGGTACTTTTAAATGTATTTGACTACCGGAATTTGTAACGACAGTTAAAGCTAAAAATCCGTAACCTCTTCAAAAATTATTGATTCAACTAAATCAATAAATAATATGTATAATTATTAAATAAATTTATAAACAAGTTTTCTTTAAGGTTTTAAACCCTTTTAACTAGTTTAAGTCAACGAGAGATTACGACGCTAGATATTTGAAGATATTCCGATAAAATCATTCAGGTTGTATGAAAACACCTAAAGTCGATAGTCATCAAAAACTATTTTAAATTCCCATGTGAGAAATAATTTTTAGGAACTAAAGTGATATATTTTATTATTTAATTTAATAAAGTCGCTTAACGTTATAGAAATTACCAGGAATTGGCCGAACAGGCTTTGACAAACGAACACTAATTTTTAAGTATAGGGGGCCAGGTTATCGGCAAAAATAGTAGTTTCCAACGCAAACTCCATTTTCTCAGAACATTTTCAGCTTTCCATTTTTTGTTTATATAAAGATGGAATCGCATTTAAATCAACAATACTGACAATAATTCGAAAATTAAAAGGTTAGGTAGTCAATTTCGCGAACATATTTTTAATAAGTTTTGTTTTGCACATTAATTACAAATTTAAAACGATACAATAATGTTTAAATATGTTTTGGTATATATTAAAATTTAAAACATTGATAAAATGATCTTGAAATGTGTTTGGATAGCCATTTAAATTGTTTAAGTAGGCCCATAGGTTTTGTTGCTCATTTTTTCAAATAATATTGCAAGACAAATATTAAGTTCAATTATGTTTCCATGCTATCACTTGAGTTTGAGTGGATAATATTTCAAAGTAATGTTTTGCGTACTCTATCTAGTTTCTCACACGCACACTTATTCTCTCTCAAACACAATTATTCCCTCTCACCCACACTCTTTCTTCTACACACTCTCTCTCAAACATTCTCACAGAATCTCTCTGACACACTCTCTAACACACTTTAGCTTTCCCTCACACATACAATCTCCCTCTCACACACGCTTTCTTTCTCACATTCTCTCTCTATCTCTCTCTCTCTCTCTCACACACACACACACACAAACACAAACACATTCTCTTTCTCTCCATATCTTTCTCACAATATCTCTCTCACTCTCTCTTATAATATCTTTCTAACACACTATCAAACACACTTTCTCACATAATCTCTCTCACAAACACTCTCTATCACAAAAATACACTATTTTCCACATACTCTATTTTACACAAAATCTATTTCTCACACACTCTGTTTCACACATCATTTCTTCCACATACACTTTCTCTCTCTCTCTCTCTCTCAAACACACACACTTTCTCTATCTCAACTTTCACTTACACTATCTCTATCTCACACTTTCTCTCTATCACCCAATCACTCTCAATCTCTAATACTCACTCTTTCACACTAACTTTCTCACACTCACATTCTAAAACTAACATTCTCAATCTCAAACTCCCTCACACATTTACACAGTCACACACTCACTCTCATTCTCATATTTTCTCAATCTCTTTCTCTATATTTTATACAGGATGTTTCAGGGTTAAACGGCTAAGCTTTGGGAAGTGATATTGGATCAAAAAACTAACTCAAAATGTATTTTGGAGATTTGCTAATTTTTGCTTTCTTTTCATGCAAGCAGCAAAAAACAAAAAAGTAGGTATTAAATAAAATAAATTGTTTATTTATTTTGTTAAAATTGACGGCCTCCAGCCCAGAGACAAGTATTGCACATATCAATGACAGAACGAGTGGCTGACCGACATTGTGTGACAGTTGTTTCTTCGAACACTTGGGTTATACTCTCTCGCAATGATTGAAAGTCATTAACAGGCATTTCATTCACTTTTTGTTTTAGAGCTCCCCGTACAAAAAATCTAATGGCGTTAAATCAGTCGAACAAAGAGGCCAAGCCACAGGTCCAGCCGACCGATCCATCCTCCAGGAATATTAATCCGAACACCGAACGGTAAAAATCTATGTAAAGTTTATAAGCCTTTGATGAATAAACCCTTAGCTAGAAAGACGAGTGAATGCTTATTAATATAACTTTTACCAATTAAAATTTTAGAAAACATTTTAATGCAATAATCGTCAACGATCAACTAGTGTGAATTTAAATCAATGGTGTAAAAAAAACTGCATAAGATTGAGTATTGAGAATTGAATTATTGATTATTAGTATTCCTATTATAACAAAGCTCTTTTGTTTGTAAAATATATACAACTAGGCCCTTAAAAATAAAAAAGTTTACATTTCAAATTACATTGTACTACGTTTTGTAGCTTCTCATATGTAACGTCATTGAGTGTACATTTCGTGACCTCTGGGAAGAACTTTTAATGAAAAAAGAGAGTATAGACTAATTCCGCATTCATCTAATCTCGCCTTAGTGAAAAGTCGGTACGACTTTCATTGCAGACCAAAACCACTTTCCGATGCTACCCTCAAATACATGGAAAATAGCCTCTTTTTTTTTTGTGTGTGTATTTTTTTTTATTTTTATTTTTTTGTGAGGCGAGATTGAAAGTTCTCTGACACCATCCCAACTTTGTAATTATCTCTCACGGAGAAAGAGTCCAGCTGGCTTTCATGTCAAGGTTTTGTCGTTCCTGAACTTTGTAAATTAATTCTCAGCCAGCGTGAGTGCGTTGGCGGAGGCTTACAGAAGCGACTAAGGTAAGCAGAGGAAGAACACAGCTTCCACCCTCTCCTGTTGTACAAGAATTGTACACTCAAAAACTAGAACACTGCAGAAAAATGGTTTATATTGAAGGTCAAATTGTTGGGTGCGTGTGACTGACGTATATAAGTGCTATTTAAATATCGTATTGCTTAGATTGTTTAAAATAAATTAAAAACACTTATAATGAACTTTCAACTATAAAAACATACATTCAACGTTCTTAAGCTTTGATCCATTCAGCTTACAGTGTATGAAAAGGACAATAAGCTTTAACACTCCGTTTATATTAATCAATTTAACCATTTATTTACGCAAAAAAAGTCATTTAGTTGGGTTTATTAAGACGTGTTAAAGATTTGATACCAAAATTACCATAAATTCGCGAATGGGAAGAGCAGCGGCGACTATATGGTTAATTTAGATAGTACTGAATTTGTATATTTACTGACATAATGGTTGACATGGTTCGTACCCAGTTGTGGCGAGTGAGAGTGTTTGAGATATGTTTACCACATGAATAAGTGAAATTAGATCGGGGGAACTTTTTTTGCTATCCGATAAGGCTCTTCCTGAGAAAATTGGACAATAGTCAGGCAGTAAATACAAATAATCAGTAGTGTGTTTCCAAAGTACGTATGCAGAGTTAGTTGATACTATACCTGTGAATTGTTCTCATTACTCAGTAGAACATTTATTGGACAGGTATCAAAGAAAATACATTCCCATGTGAGGAATGTAGAGAAGAGCCGATAAATGATGGGTAAAATGGGATGCGAGTGGAAGAAACCACGTCATAAATACATTTTCAACAGGTTCTGATTATTGTGGCAACACTCCACATCATGCCATTGCTGACAATGTTTCCTTAGTCTGAGATAGGGAGTCAAGGTTAAAATATGGTGTTTGCATTCGGCGAGCGCATGTGCCAAATTCTTTGCTCCAAAACACGTGTCTATACAAAAGGGAGCTCTAAGTGTGAACTTGGTTTACAGAAAGTTTTAAAGACCCCGAATATTCTCACACAGATCGTCTAATTTGTGCTCACAAAACCCACATTTGCGGGAAAAGAAATAGAGAAGCCATTTTATGAAAATACGGACTAAGTAGCCTAAATACAGCTGGGATTTGATTCCCAACCTCTACATCACCGACAAAGCAGACTGTACAACCTTAACATTTAGTTCGCGTGCTCACCGATGCAAGTCACACGGTAGTGAAGATCTGTATTTTAAAATACTAAAATGCCTCAAGAGAGTTATGGTTGAGTTATTCTGTATTAGGTTAAGTGTGCTTGGACCGAGTTCTTTCATAATAAGTATAACCGTACAACAATTCACAAAATACAAAGGCAAAGCAAGGGGAATCATATGGTCTCTGTAGCGAGTGGTCTCGGGGTTGTGTGTACAGAAGGCATCATTTGGTTGACTGGGGTACCACGAGCTGCACTCGACGAAGCTGGCTCCAGTTTAGATCTTCACGGCGCATTTAACACGGAGGATCCACGCATGACATGCACGCACGTCAAGTGAGCGGAGATGACGCAAATCGTAATTATAGAGGGGGAGAGGGGAGAGGACAGTAGAAGCGAGGGCGGGCAGCCAGGCTTGCATACATAATCCGAGAGCAAATTATCGTCATATTTTCTCGCTAGGCGCTGATTATACAAGGGATGTCCAGGCATTGGCGAAATATATCTTATTATTTAATAAACTTTATTGCATCCTCGGGTGTATTCACGATAGTAAGAATCGTAAATATTCCTCTCTAATACATTGGTTCAAATCCCTGTGGAATTAAATGTGTTCACCATGCGTAAATTTAAGAGTTATTATGATTTGATTATAGCTATGCACCATGCCGCAAATTGCCTCTTTGTTAGTAACCTTAGCTGTGTTAGGTAAATTAGCTTCGAAAGTCTCTTGAGCTGCATTCTCTTCAATTCCTTGGTGAAGATTCAAACTGGAAACTTAAGTAGGTAAAATACAAGTGCAGTTCAGAAAGGATATGAAATATTACCATTTGTTTTATAAATAACTGCTCAAAACCAAAACCAAATAAAATAGTAACATACATACAAAGTTTAATCGCTTCCCTTTAACAATGTATCCCCTTAAGCAAAAAGTTAAATTTTAAATGTTTGAAATTATGTTTTTGAATATAAAATTATTCTAGTCCTAATGATATACCTACACATACGCCATTTAAAAATGTAGCCACAGGGATTTTAAGTTACCGTTACTGCATCAAATTTATATAATACTATACGCGTAGTATTCCCTAATTTTTTTTATCATTGAATGATCCAAGATTAGCTTACACCTTATTGGGACTTTAAAAACATTAAAGTCAAGTATTTTTAAATACTTAAATTAATTATTCTCAGCTTCCCATAAATTAAAACACCCTCGAGAAAATGTTGCATCACAACATCTTTAATTTCACTTTTTTTTTAAATCAAAGAAATAGGTATTCTATGCAGAGCTAAAGTTGTATAAGATATCTCTACTAAAGGGAAAAATAGTAATTTTTATACAAAGTGTTTATTAAGGATAAGTCAACATGAATAATTAAAGGTGTAAACAAGTAAAAAGGATGTAAATCCTTGCACATATTGTAGCAGTGCCTGTGATCGCGAGGGAGACATATATGGAACCTGGCAGAGTCCTTACATTTTCCCTCTCGCCCTCACATAGTGTCTGCAAATGACGCCATGTCAACGTCACAGAACATGATACAAACTCGGGCCACTGATCATGACTAAACTCGGTATTGAATAATCCGAGAGTCGTTAGAGATAAAATGTTTCCTGTACAAATGCCGAGTTAAATCGCAAAGAAAGGGCAGAGTGGGATGTATTGGTGGAGGATTTGAATACATTATTGAGGTATACGTGGACTACGGCAGACCGGGAAACCCCAATGTAAGTGACACATTCAACTACAAAGCTACTTTTGCTTGGATGTAAATCATTTGCTCATGTCTATTATATTTTCATGTTCTTAGGATAAATTAAACAGAAGTGTAAACATTTAAAATTAGTCTATCTTGATTGTATTAGTTTCATTTATACAGGTGAAACATTTTCAGGAAAAAATGTATATATCATATTTCTAGTCGTCTATATTTGTGTGAAGTATCCAACAAGCACTTTAAAAATAAGCACGGCTCCATATTATGTGAAGAGTAAGTTACAGGGGAAATAGGGGAAAACCCGCTTCGGTGACCACGTGGTCTTAAACGCTAATTTCTTATTGGACTAGACTCCCGGTAGAGTCCCTAAATAGGTTTCCACTCTCCCTTCACGCAAATGCGGATGCACTTCCTCTAAATTAAGCCTTCCCAATCCCTAACTAATTGGTGTAATTAGTGCATAGGCGTATAACCTGAACAGGTAGTAAGATGCGGTGGTTAAAAAATTAGGGGAACGTCCAATTTTAGCTCAAATTGAGTTAGTGATGCCAATTGAGTTAGACAATTATTAGACTTTTCTAATACATTTTATAAAATGGTTAAAAGAGGTCTATGTCATATTTAAATTAATTTAAAAACAAAAGTATTTTCCGGGGTTCTTATGTGGTTTAAGATATAAAAGTTGTTATCCTTGAAAATAAGTGTAATCTGAATTTCCGCCTTTTCTCTTGTACCCGTCATATGTTAAGTTGTTTATTATGTCAAAAAAAAGTGTCCGTTCTCTTCTTTACCGGAGCGTGGTTAGGGTGCCTGACTTGTGCCTAAGTGCTGTGAGGTTTGTAAGCTTAGATACCAGTGGGCTGACTGTTAACGACATATCAGAGTTAACTCTACAGTAAATACCTAAACCAGCTTTCAAGCAGTTAATTTACAATTAGAGACGCTTCAGTGGTCGAATGTCCTAAGTCGTCACTCTCGCAATATACTGGTTTGCTGATAACTGGGAGATGAAGGTTTGAATTACTGTCGGATGTACTGAGGTGTTTTAAAAAAAGTTTCCAACCCACCCTTAACGCAAATTTGAATACATTTATTTAAAATTATACCTTTTTCCTAGTACCCCATTAGTGTAAATATGCAGATTGTCCGGATGAGTAGTAAGATGTGATACACGCTAAGCAAAATTAATATTGTGGTCCATCCCCGTGACTTAAAGGGGTCAACCTTGTGTCGAGGGGAGCCTTCTTCAATTATTCCAGGTGGTACCAATGAGAATATATACATACGAGTTCGTCTTGCTATTCTATTAGTAGATGATAATTTAGGCATTAAAATATGAATGTGAAATATTAGGCGTACTGTCCTAGGCTAAGTAAGGTTGTAAAGTAATATTTAAGTATAATGCCGTTTTATAAAGTCATCTTACACAATAATTCCACGACAAGACACCAGGTTAAGTCATTCCCCTCAACTGTGTGCCTTCGATCGATCATGGAGGGCCCCACAAACATCCTGGAGCCCTGCTTGGTTAAATAAGATACCGATTGCGTGTGGTTTTTCCAGTTCCATTTAGAGCACCGTGCTGAACATAGTTCTATAAACCCTGTTTGGTTAAATGAGATACGTGTGGTTCTCCCAGTTCCATTTAGAGCACAGTGTTGAACATATTTCTATAAACCCTGTTTGATTTGAACCTCTTTAGTAATTGTCATAATTGCAATGAACACTAGTCAGTTCTTTTTCAAACATTATTCGCGAAATCCGATTTCCCGTTTATATTAGTAGACCTATAGGCCTACATACAGTTGAAATAAATGGCGCACCAAAGGGTGTGATGGTAGCAGCGGGTAAGCGGGATATCTTCCCCACCCCTTCCCTAGATCGAAAAATAATTTTGATAAAAGCTTAAAACCAAATACAACTAAAATATAGAGCACAAAATACGTGTAAAATGTACAGCATACGTTTTAAGACCAACTTACAAATTGATATTCAATATACTTGAACACACATTAAATGTACAAAAGTTTACATAATTAATAGCTTGGTTCCATTTTATGGCCATCCCCCTCCCCATTAAAACTCTGGGTGTGCCAGTTGTTAAAATAGTAGTGTTGTATGTAGTGTTGATTCATCAATTTCTTACCCGCTTCAGTGGCCGCATAGTCTAATGTCTCGCAGTGGACTAGACGGCCAATGACGAGGAGATTGAGGTTCAAATCTCTGTCAGGTGCACTATGAGCCGTGTTTCCAAAATCTCTCCACGCAAATGCGGGTGCACTTTATCTAAATGAGTTATATAACCTCCCCACGGCGTTGCCCGTGACCCCCCATGGTGCCCAATTTGCCACGAGAATTTAATTATAAGATTAACAATATTTTCTTCAAAAATTTGTTAGAAATAGCCTAATTAAAAAGCTAATTAAAAATTTAAAAATCCAGCTTCGAGGTGCATTCAGCCCCCCTTCCATCCACCTATGTTAAAAATTTCATATCTCTGCGTGCCGTAGATTTGGCTGGGCATCGCACACAAACAAACAAACACTTCCTTTTGTTATAATAAGATTAAATGTACTTTGAAGATTTTCATTTTTCAATAATTTTCTACAAGATTTGTTTCAACAGAACACAAAGTGAATAGGTGAGATGTTTCTATTTTTTCTGAGATGTATTCCTCCCCATTTCAAGCCTTCCAAGAACATCTTTAAGTCTGAAATATTCTACAAAATTACAACTACCAGCATCAAAGCTATTTTTCTACATAATTATATTAACAAGTTTATATCCTTTCATTATTTTACTTATGTCAACTTTCACTGTCATGATTTCAGTCATTGTTAAACTCAGGTGAACACTTGTCTCAAAACCAGTGTGACGTAAAAATTTCCTATAATTTTTATCGGAAAATTGCCCAAACCAACTAAGTGAATAAAATAAAATGCACTCTTGCCATCCCAAAAGTTTTAAGGCTTTCCCTTTTATTCTAAGAACGTTAACACCAAAAACACTACCAAATGAATTACACTCACACTTACGTAATCAACTACAGTGCTTAGTGATTGAACGTGTCACTAACGTCGGGGTTTCCCGGTCTGTTGTATACCAAACATTTGGTTATCTCAATATTTCCCTTCACGAGGGAGTCAATGATCTAAAAATTGTATCGGAATAATTTCATCTTTAGTTGTCAGCCTTTAATAGTTCTAAAATACGATTTCTCGGAATTTTGAGTATAACCCCCGAAAGATACAGCATTTTAAAGTGTTTTTAAGAAAAATAGGTTTCAGCACCCCTATGCTAGAAGGAAGGTAAGAGTGTACAGTCTAATTTGCATAGAAAGAGCCTTTTATAAAATACAAACTTATTTTTTACGGTGAACATAAATAAAATTTTACTATATTAATAGTGTTATTTATAAATATTGATAATATCCACCAAAAGTGACAGCTGCAGATAGCATGACTTTACGTATGAATAAATGAGAGATGATCTGGTAACACTGACACTAACTGTCAGATAAGACCCTTCCTATGAAAATTGTACTGCAGCACTGGAAAGAGTACAGGGTGCTTGCATCCCAAAACATGGCGGCGTGGTTTCGACACTCGACCTAGCCAGTATGTACTGTATAGATATAACTTTGTTATAGAGGGGAAGCGCATTGTATTGGGAAGTATTCACGGCTCGTTACGGGGAACATCAACATTTGGAATTATTTACAAGGGGTGGTGGGGAGCATGGTGTGTGTTTGTGTGTGTGTGTGTGGGGGGGAGGGGGGTATAGAGGCTCAAATCTCCTTTATAATTACTTAACCAGGAGGTACTTCAAATGTAAATAAGTCACTGGTAGCACTCGCAGTTCTAGAGTAAACAGTTAATAATATCATGTTAAACTCTATTGTATTTGGTAATTTAGCGTGTACTTTCTAGGACACGCTTTATATCTACTCGCACATTACCAGGACCACACCAGAGGGTGGGAGTGCTTTGCCTCAAAAGGTATTATTATTAATACGTTTATGTAAGCCTCTTCAGTGCCCAGGGTAGGGACTAACGAAGTTCTTATAAAATTAATACCACCTAAAACCCTAATTAGGTTAAAAACGCTTTAAATTAACTAAAGGGAGATTCAATGTTAAAAAAAAATCTTGACATCTCCTGTTTAGTAATTTCCCATGATGCCCTATAGGTAGTGTACCTTTTTCCTATATCAAATCAAGGTTCACCCTAAACACGACTTGCAAACCAATCTATGCCTAGGACATTACACTTAATATTACGCACCACCTAGATATTTACTAATTAGATGAGACAAGCTCATACCCAAATAGTAAATATATTCATCAGCACCACCTAAAATCAAACCAAAGCTCCCCTAACCATTAGCGCGACCCCTTTGACTACCAAGTTATGAGGACGAGCTTCTATAATATAAAATATGTCATGTCATTTAATGCTAGGCAATAAACATAATCAAATAAAGAAGCTTGTGTGATTTTCAACTAAAAAACTACCATGAACAAACAAATACTCTCAACATAAATGCATCCTTTGCTACAGACAGTGACATAAGAATAAATAAAACAATGGCTAAACAGCAGTTATTACTCAGTCATTATTTCAAATGTAGTTTTATATCTTGTTTGCTTCAATGTATTTTATTACTTAATAAATAATAAGTAGCAAATAATTTGCAATTGAAAAGTTTTTTTTATTAACCCCCATTACATTGATTTGTATACAGCGTCTTACTACCTTTTCAGTCTATTTGCACATTTACACTAATTAGGTAAGATGAGAAAGGTAGAATTTGAAGGAAATGCACCCGCATTCTCGTTTAGGCCAGTGGCAAGTCATTTAGGAAAACAAATCTCAGTACACAAATCTCAACCTTCCCATTACATGCGAGCCAGATTAGACTATCCGATGCTCAAATAAAGTAATCATACGGGCTGATCATTGGGATTTATTCTCGCACTCATTTAAGCAATCAGGGGATAAAATGTGAATTAATTAAAAGCTGTCCTTGGTACCAGAATAATGGCTGGTTCCATATCGCTGGAGCGTAATACTAATAATACTTGTGATGGCCATTTCATAACAGGAATGATGCAACCGTTCACACTGACACCAATAAAACGTGAACTTGGCCTTGGATAAAACCTGATTCCACAAAATCTAGTAATAGAAACCTATGTTTATAGCGTCATAGTTCGTCGAAACACGATTTATTTTCCTTCACCAAGACAAAAGTGCATGGCTTAAACATCAAGCTAAACTCAAATAAACCGCATTGATGGCCACAAAGGCTAGGGCGTAAATATCATCTATTCTAGTTTACCAGTGAGGAGAAGGATATGGTTTGGCTCCTGGTCGGGTGATATAACTCAAAAATACATTTTTGTCAAACCTACACCATTGGTGCAGTAAAATTCGGATATCCTAGACGACGTCTACCAATGAAAACAAGTTCAGAAATAATAACATGTTTACTAGTTCGCCACAACTTTTCATTACAATTAAATTAATAATTTATTGAGTTTATAAAGAAAAAAATATTACATATTACGCTTCTATCAGTATAATTCAAAACAAGGTTATTTTCAATTTTATTTATTTACTGATTTAATTTCATAAAACCTATGTTGATAGGGAAAAATCTAATGTTCCTTGCATCCAGGGTAGAAATATTTTTCAAAAATAATTGCTCTACGAAAATAATTTATTACTTTTTGATTGCCTATCTTATGTGGTGACTTTAATGACACGAATATATCCTGTAGTAAAGCGCGCATGAACAACAGCAATAATAATAATAATAATAATAATAATAATAATAATAATAATAATTAAAAAATAACAAGGCGTACAGCTCTCTAGGAAGAAGGTTATGCACCACCTTAAAAAATAAGTGGATGTTCCTACAAAGAAAACTCACGTTGTCAGTCACTTTGGTGTTTTAATATGTGAACGACTGTACCATTATACACTGCCCCGGTTTTCAGAGCAGCGTGTATCAGACAGGGGCTAGTCAAGCATTTTTAAATACGGTCGTTCATATATATTTAGGGCGTGTTTCATTGGTTATCGTGTTGTACGATGTATTCGCCAGCCATAAATAGCAGTTGTGCCGCGGCGGATGACTCGGTTGTTCCGGTCAATGTTTTATTACCCTTTCATCGATCCTGAGGATTAGCCAGAACTTCTCGCCGCTCGCGTGGAGTACATGGAGGGCTCAAAATGGGGTGGGAGAGGAAACACGCTCCAGGGTGCCCAGACAAACATTGATTGAAAATCCCCCGAGTTTCTCAGGTTAGATATTAATGTTTCAAGGTTGGTATCTGACCAGTCACACATTCAATATTTCCTAATAGGTTGAGAAACAGACTTTTTTCATATGTTTACTGGTAGCAAGAATGTTAAACAAATACTCGTACACCTTAGGAATAAACCAACTAAACTCCCAAGCAAAAAATATTCATGATATTGTAATGTTTCCCAAATACCCTGAATTTGAAATATAACTAACCTATGACATGAGCCCAAAAACTATGGGGCGTTGTTGATATATAACATATTAAAACCTAAAAAAAAAATACGCTTCAGTGGCCGAATCATCTAAGGCGTCACTCTCGTGCTAGACTGGCCTGCTGATGCCGGAGGGATCGGGGTTAAAATCCCAGTCTGGTCTACTGAGAGTGGTTTTTCCTAAATGATTTCCCACTCTTCTTCCATGCAAATGTGGGAATATTACCCCTAAAATGCCTCCTTCCTCATCCCTACCTCATTAGAGTAGTTATCATATATATGCATATAACCTGAACAGATAATAAAACGTGGGGGAAAAAATATAAGGAAGGCGAAGGTCTGGGTGTTACTATGATTAAATAATATGTCATGGTATTTTGAGTTGATACTAAATTTGTATTAAGAAATATGAAATAAAACGTGCTGAACTAAAGTGTATGCTACATTGTAAGACCAACTAAGATCGTTATGTTCCCCTCCACCACTTCTTACTAGCTGCACTAATGGTCTAGTGATGAGGAAGGTATAAATTAGAGACGATGTGCCCGTATTTGTGTAGAGGGAACGTGGGAAACCATTTAATAAAAAAAACACCAACCAATATTCTAAGACCGATCTTCCATCATCGTCAAACTAAAATTGACGGGTTTGACGTTTAGTCCGCGTGGCTATTGAAGAGGGTGTCAGACTTTTTAAAGTACAATTTGAAATATAAATAAAATCAACAACAATAATGAAAAAATACGTCTTCGTAAATTCAATTAGACTTATCCAAAATAATCACCCCTAAATATGAGTATATATCCATATATAACTATATACACCAATATATTTTATTATTTATGGTATGAGTAAAAATATACAGTAGCTCCAGCTTTTCAAACGAGCCAAATGAAAATATTATGAGAAAGCTGCTCAAAGCCAAAATGTCCGATTTTTAAAAATTATTCTGTGGCTTAATGTGGACACAACGTTATTTCTTCTTTCATAACGAAAATTTTAACATCAACTCAACATTTCACAGCCCATTTAAACTTAGAAACCCCCATAGAAATGACTGCCTTCACGTTTGAATGAGAACAGCCACAGAGCACAGCACTTGTTAATCCTATCAAAACGCTGCCGCTGCATCAGACGATAAAGTCAGGTAGATAAACACGCCAAGATTAATAAAACTGAGGGTCAGCCAAACCGCCATTCATATTTTAATAGCCCCCGTTTTGAACGTGAACTATCCTAGAATAAAGGGTGAATTATCGCTAGCCACATTTAGAGAGGATGGTGGTAGCTATAGCTTATACGTGGTTGGAAGGACGGTATGTGGCAGATAGAAAAAGTTAACACGTATCCATCCATTTGCCAAACCATATGATCTGCAAGACCATAATATGTTGAGTTGTAACTTTTTGTAGTGAAAACCTACACAACAAACAATTTGTTTTTATTATTTATTTGTATTTTAAAAGTTTGTACAATAATGAAACAAAAACTTTTGAAAATTACCTTTTGGATGCTTCTTTTTTGTGGATGCGGTGTATGTGGTTCACTTAAAAATACTTTCCAGCGAGAGCTTCTAAAATGCTACGTTCACTTAGTAAATTAAGACGGCGAGCCAGCCGAAACTAGGGCGGTTGATTACGTCATACAAACCGTCTTCTGGGTATGTTTATGAGCTATTTACAAAATAAAAACGTTTTATTTTTAAACTAATATTTTGTCTAGCTCTTTCTCTAAGATATCAAAAACACATTTATTTATTTTTGTGGCCAGTTATAACAAGATACAAGTGTGAATTTAATACTTTTTAATTAATTATTTCATGCCACAGCCGCTAAACAAAAAATATAGTAGTTTTATTAGTATATTTTGTTCTTTCAATAAGTTATAAAAACGCCAATTATACAGCAATACTTAGAGAGGTATTGTTATAATTGATTGATAAAACTTTTGATTGATAATATAGTATTACTAATCAAATAATAATTACTTCCTAAAAGGTTGATATAAGTCACTTTTAGCCAATGTTTGCAATAAAGACCTTCTGCTATCTGTCACACTACCACCTTTCCAACCATGTATGAGCTATATTTAAGATCGCCCGACACAGATGGTCGACCAAAATGAATTACGTTGATAATCCACTAAGCTATGCACATTCGACGAGATTTAGGTCCGTTTAGCATGTTGCAAGAGTAAAAGGGTATAGGGGTATGGTTCCTCCGAGGGTCTCATCGATGATATATCCTCAATGAAGCAGACGTGACGATCACGGCATGAAGCGAGACAGCCTCAATCTATCTAGATAAGTGGGACATCGATAGATGGACATCCCGCCCTAGAATACACCTGCTCGTTGCTCGTATGGTACTACCCGTATCGACAGCACATACACACACTACTAATCCATTTATAATAAAGACGAATCGCTATGGGGAAAACCATTTAGAAGATATGAACGAAAAAATGCAGAGCTACCAATATTGACCAAAAAAAATGGGTTACTCACTACATTTATCTTGCTTCGTAAAAATCGACACCATATGTCAAAAGTAACAGCTTCAGAAGAATAAGTGAGGGTAGATTTGAATGAAACTATTGAGGTTTCACAAGTTTATGCTGTGCCCTTCCTTACCAGGGACTGGGACAAAACTCTACTGTTAAGAACTTAAGGAGGAGATAACTACAGAACTGAGGCAAAACAAGAGTCCACTGGCGAAAAGTGTTTCATTAAAATACAGAAGAGTAAATCTAGCAGTCTAAAAAAAAACCAAGCAAATTTAAACATTGAGAGTATGACAACAATATGTTTACATTAAATAAGTCAAATATACCCAACTTGGTGGGCTCACGGACTAAACATCAATATCGTCTAGTCTGATTTGACAGTGACGTGGAGGACATCGTCTAGTTTGGTTTGCCAGTGATATTAGTTATTGTTTTTTTAGCACCGCGTCTTACTATTCTTTAGGGTTATTCATCTATGCACTAGTTACGCTCATGGGTTGAATATGAGGAAGGTTGAGTTTAGAGGAAATATACCCGTATTTGCTGGGAGAGAGTGGTAAACCATTTCGGAAAAAAAACCTTCAATACACCAGACTGGGATGGAACCACGATTTCCTCGTAATCGGAAGTATCTTCTATTGCGAGAGCAACGCCTTAGACCATGTGACCTCCGAAACGGGTAGTTCTTATTTGAGTTAAATTTTCTAGGGCTGGTAGTAGCAACGTCTTGAAGCTATTTATCCAGGAAAACAGGTACAGGATAATACAAATATAAAGTAGTGTTCAAGCATTCACTTGGAGAGAAGGTTAAAAACCACAAATTAAAAAAAAAATGCACCTGATCAGACTAAAACCTCGTTATACCAAACCAGATGTCAGATATTAGAACAACTTGATAAACTCAAATGGTTCTAGAAACATATTGTACAATGTAGTTTAAAATGTTAAGTTCAAAGTGACAACCTTGACATGGAATTTTAAACAAGCTTAGGCTGCAAATATGCACTCATATATCTATATTTAGTTAATTAAAATACTTACAAATTAATTTTAAAAGTTTTGAATTTTAAATACATTAGATAGTACTCCTAAATTTAATTTATTACTTTTAAAATAATTATACCTGCATACATGTTTTCATCACGTCTTACTATCAGTCCGAACTGTACACATTTTAATTAGACTGATAGGGCATGGATGATGAAGATAGAGCTTATAGAAAATATAGCTTCATTTGTGTGAAAGGAGAGTGTGTAAACAATTTACTAAAACTATTCTCAGCACACCCGGTCGGGATTCTAACCCCGACCTTCACGTCTTAGGCAAACCAAAATACACTATAATGATGTTTTGTCCACGTGTCTACCATTACGGGTCATCGGTGACCTAGATTGTAATAATATTATATAATATACATTCATAATAATATACTTAGTATACTAAAAATGGAGAATATAGTTCAATTTCATAGGAAGAACCTTTTGTTACATGTAAAAAAGTGACTATGTATACTTTCAAGTATTATATCTCCAGGTGTTACATTTAATAGCTGATATTATCAATATATATAAAATAATAATAATAATAATAATAATAATATAATAATAATAACATTCACATAATAAGATAATGTTGTCAGCCAAAAATATATTATGTTTGTAATTTATAAAACGCCTTTATTATGAAAATTAAATTATATTTATAACCACTTTTCTAGTTGTCAACCTTTGGTTAACCTTCACCACTGAGATATAAATTAACTGTCTTTTGGATTGAGATATTTCACTTTTGATAAAATTAGGATTCTTTTTTCATGTTCTCATAATATAATTTATTAATTTGATGATAATGAATACAGTTTTTTTTATGTTTATTATCTGTTTTTGTTTCGGATATCCAAGGAACTCGATTTGTTGTGTTACTTTAAAATAATATTAAATTTACTGTATGAGTTTTATTGTTGTGTTTGTTCTATAACTAGGATATGAATAAGTCACTAGTAGTTTTGTATCCGCTTCAGTGGCCCTATGGTTTAAGGCGTCACTCTCGTGTTGGACTGGCCTGAAAATCACGAAAGATCGGGGTTCGAATACCGGTCGGGTCCTCTAAGGCTGCTTTTCCTAAATGGTTTCCCGCTCTCCTTCCACGTGATTAGGTACTGGTAGATTCGCTCTAAAATGCTTTCTTCCTCATACTACGTCATTAAAGTAGTAATTATCCTATATGTTTATAATCTGAACAAGTAGTAAGACGCGGTGATGATTAAAATTTTTAAAAACTTTGTAATTAAACGTGTTAAAATAAAACTAAACGTTGTTTGTCCCACACACATCTTTAACTGTGACGAGGTGTCTCCTTAATACTTGGCAAAATATTATAATCTCGAGTAAACCATCATCGTATAAAAAATATGTTACTAGAAGGATTTATTATTTTATTGCTGAATAAATATGTGTAGAAGGCATGAAAGGTTATACTTGAATCGGCCTCGGAGTATACTATATTTGCATCTTTTACGATAAGCAAACGCGAAACTAGAACGTTGCACTTTTACCATCACAGTAGGTCATTTAATATTGTGAGGCGAGACTTATTATTAATGTACATCAGATGATATAATGATTGTGAAAGTTCGAAATGTGTTGAGCTAAAGATCATGGTCGCGTATTCCAAGGGCAAAAACTATGAATTTCATTCGAATGAGAACAATCATCTCTTTCTCTCTCATATATATATTACTGTGGTGAGTTAACTTCCTGAACCATGTGATATAAGTTAGGAACCAAGCTAAGATTAGAACCCGCCACTCCTGGATCTCAATTCAACAGTGTGAGAGGGGCAGCCCTAATTTCACCTAGAATAAATGTATCGACAATACCTGGAATATTTCGGATTTATTATTGGATAGAAATAAAAATAAATGGAGTTAATTACTTTGAAATGTTATGAATACTTTGGCATTTATAATGAATATAGCGAATATAAGTTTATGAGGAATACTTTTTTTTATCACCGAATATGACTACGCGTTTGAGTTATACGCTTACGTACTAATTACGCTAATGGTTATAGGGATTAGGAAGGTGATTTTTATAGGAAGTGTATTCAAATTTGAGTAGAGGGAGGTGGAAACCTATTTGAAAAAAAAAACTCAANAACTCAATACATCCGACCGAGATTCGAACTTCGATCTCCCCATCATCAGCAGTCTAGTCTACTGCAAGAGTAGCACTTTAGGGTTCAAGCCACATTTGAAGTCAAATACACTAATTCTAAATATGTTTATTAAGCCGCACACAATCTTAATTCATTACTCAACAGTGCTATGTCAGCATTACTGGAAGTTAAAAAAAAGTTATTTGATTTAGTTGAAGGTCTCGTGTCATTTTAATTTCAAATAGTGGTAAAAGATGGGAATCTCCACACATTTTCTTCGAGTCTGCTAAAATAACATTTAAAAAAAATTATCAACGACTCGTTGGTCATCGAGGTACTCGTCAGTGAATGCCCTGAGATATAATTTTACGAATGTGATAAAGACTTAAACTCAAATAGCTATATTGACCAAAAGCAAAGAGGAAGTTTTAAGTTCAAAAACATTTAGACAACAATTTGAAAAGTTTGAAAATGCATTTCTTCTTGCAACTCTTTCAGATATTTTGCAGTCGGTGAAGGCTGTTTCAAAATTATTACAATCACAAAATGTTGATTCGTTGAAAGCCGCTCAGTAGATAAACCATTTTTGGAAATTCTGTAGGTAAAAAGGAATAGGTTTAGTCTCGTTAATGAAAATATAAAAAATATGGCATTACTATGGGGAATAGAATCAACATTTCAAGATACACGTAAAAGTAAAATAAAACGACTAGCTGGTGAGCTTTGCTAGGATCAAAGGATTATGAATGCAGAACATCGTTTTGAAAGTGAAGTATTCAACATTACCTTCAACAGAGCTGTCTGTGTTGGAACTACAAATATGTTTTGAAAGTTTATATGAGATCGCTGATAACTTTACCGGACTGAACCCTACAAACAGCAACTGATGAAGTATTGAACGAAACTACAATGAATATCAATCTGATATAACATCTTCCTTCAGTGCTCAACTCCTATCATTCAGGACTAGTTTGATACTGCAAATAGTTGACATGTCTTCAATAAGAGAGATAGCTGAATTGTTAATTATTCAAAATTACTCTCTTATTTCTGCTTTCTCGGATATTTATACTTCACTTTTATTATTATTAGCTCTTACAGTAAGTGTGGCAACTTCGGAACAGTCATTCTCGAAATTAAAATTAATAAAAAAACTATCTGCGAAACACAATGCGGAACTAGCCATCTTATCAATTGAAAACCAGCGAACACTTGAATTAAATATCAAGGATATTGTAAGAAATTTTGCAAAAATTAAAATCTAAGTTTCTAATAATATTAAAAAGGACACTAACATTTAATTTTAATTTTTGTCTTTAAATTACTATGAGTGTTGACTTCGTTTTTTTACACTAATCGGTGACTATTTTTTAATACAAAAGGCTTTATAACTGATAACATTTTATAATGGTGAAGTCGCGCGGTGATTGGAGCAACAACTACAATACAAGATTTTCGAGTTTGTGAAGTTGGAATAGTACATTTAAGGTAAGTCGTACTTTATTAAAATAAACCTTAAACTAAAATTAGTAACTAAGAATATTCAACAAAGTTGATATATTACTTAAAACCTATTTTAACATCATTTTATATAATTTTGTGCAATCAATTAATAAAATTTACATTTAAAAGTTCTCGTATGTGCTATTAAGTTATTTCTTTTGTGGTATGCCCACTTTTTATAAAAAAAAATCTTTATTTTAGGGGCTCATTAACGCCACTTTTTTTTACATTGTTGTCTATAGTTGCAAGCTCTTTGGACAAATAGGTCCACCAAAAAATAAGTATGCGAAAAACTTTGAACAGTTCTCTTCACCGCCAATCAGTTATTTGGACAACCCTGTCAGAAGCCAAGCCCACTAGCCAGCCCTGTCATGGCCCCTAATATAAATGATGCCACATACGAGGCTATTTAACACTAGCAATTAATTACACGTTTCTTGCCAAACGCAAGCCATCCACCCACCCCTCCCACATGCATAATGTATCTCGATACAAATTGAATCTAAACGATTTGAATACGCTTATCACTCCCGAGGGGGGCGCGAGCATGTCCAAATTTGAAACCAATAGAACCCCCCTAACCTATTTCCCAACCCGCGTTCCCATAAACTTTCCCCTACTGAAGTGCACGAGTTTTAAAACAAGCACGCGAAAATCTTTAATAATGTTGGGGCGAATGTTGAATTACCAATTTTGTGTTGAAAATAATTACATAACGTGACGAAACAATGTGTTATTTAAATCTGATTTACTGTATAGTTCATTTTTCTAACTTCATGTAATTTGTTTTAATAACACAAATGAGATATGCCTGATCATGGTTGGCAATGAGAAGTTAGTCCTGAACAAACGGAAATCTGACCAGTAGATCTCTATTGAATAAGCTGTCAGCGAACAAACTATGAATGTGCTTGTTTGATAGAGTCACTGACAGTTGTTGTGGCTTAATAGATATTAGTAGTTCTGTGAACAGTAGACCTCGCTCCTTTCATTCAAAAAATGCTAGGTATAGCATGTTATATTTTTATCTTTAATATAGTCTTAAGAGTTCTCTTTTAAATTATTTAAATTTCAAGTTTAAACATCTCCTATAATCTTGATTTTAAATTGATACATTCATTGGTAATCTAGTTGGATAAATACTATTCAAAGAACATTATATTTATAGAGATTAACCATTGTTCGCCCTGTTAAGACTTCAGTCCCGCAATGTCAAAACTTTAAAAATGATGTCTTGGGTTCTCGATAGATTACTTTGAATTATAAATTCAAATCACTTGAGATGAGTTACTGAGCGAAAAACCTTTTGATCAGCCGCCATATTTAAACGAGCAATCAGAATTGATAAAGATCTACACAAAGAGAGAGAGACCAAATGCCAAATACTTTAGTTAAACATAGCCTCACTTCGCTTGCTCAATAACATATAGAGGTTATCACAAATAAGGGTTTCTAGGGAAAACATTAGTTTAAAACCAATATAGGTAGTGAATTAAGGAAAACTTAGAATAAAATCTTTCAGCATCCAAACAATTGCTCTTTTTTAATGTAAAAATTTATTTGTATTTCTTTGGAACCAAAACATCATTGTTGCTATAATAATTACTTATTTAAAAAAATACTGACCACAACACAAAATAAAAAAGAATTTACATACTATACACGTAAAATAGTGTCTTATTTTATGAGTAATAATATCATAAGTAGATAATTGAATAATGATAATAGAATGTCTAAATATACATTTGGAAAACTGTGGAAGAAAGACAAATCTTTGTGATGATAACATCCATGCTAGTTTTAATTAAAAACATAACATCACATAGATTAACTAGGATACTATTAATATAGTAATCTCCTATTTACTGTCAGAAAACAGTGATACTACGTCACATCCATTGCAGTTGTAACAATCTTCCACTTCTTAAATCATCCCTTTCTTCACTATGACTCTCAGTATCTCTGAGCTATCGCGATATACCTGTCCATGGTTGGCTAAGAGATCTGTTGTGAAATTGTCACCTTTGGTTCCGGAGCACAGAGCGGTGACCTTCAGCTGTGCTCATTTCACGCTTGTTGGCCCACGACGTCTCTCAAGACAAGTTTGTTTTGTACTTAAGGAAATTTCATGTGTGCTGCCTTGGGCTGGTTACAAAAAAAAAAAGTTTGGCTAGCGACCAATTTACTCTTGAAACTCCGGCTACAGTCCAATTTCCTTAGGAAGAAACTTATCTGATGGCTATAAAAATTATTAGATCGACTTTCACAAATTCTTATGCCAACTAATGTGACCTGCAGCTGTCACTTATGATAGATATTATTAATATCTACAAAATATCACCCAGACTAACGTAAAATTCTATAATTGTTGACCAGGAAAAAATAATTGTTGTATTTGTTTGAAGTTTCTTCCCACCGAAACTCTACTTTACGGTGTATACCAACTATGGCATTAGATAATTATTGCGTTAAAACTAAAGTAGTATTTCTTTACAAATAAATCTCACAAAATTGTATTAACATATTTGCCAATATCTCAGAAACTATTGATTTTACAAAGATATATTTCAAATAAAAGTTTTTAATTTTTAATAGTCCTACAGTTTTGCAATGATAAGTTATTTACTACCTCAAATAGTTGCGGGGATACGGAAATATCCGCTTCTATAGAGTACCCTAAAAGTCATATTCATGGGGAAATGAAAATAGCAATTTTATTTATAAACTTAATCAACGCCTAAATACGAATTTTAATCAAAATCATTAGAGCCAGTTTTAAGAAAATTGATTTTTTTCCCCTTTTCGTCCTTTATTAAACTACTCTTAATTTTAGGGTTAAACAGACACACAAACAGACGGCATTGCAGAAACCACTTTTTAGAGTTCAGGGGGTCATGAAACCTCGACATCCATGAACATCTCAGTTTAGATGTTTAATTACGGTCGCAATACTTTACCTTTAGTGTTCGAAAAGTAAATATATATATATTTGCATATAGCTTGAAAAATATTGGTTTTATAAATATATGTTTAAAATAAAATATTTTTATTATAAATATACCTACATATTTGCAATGAAAAGTAGTTTCATATCTCAAAGAGTTACGGAGATATGATAGAAATGAAAATTTACGCATTAGACCGGAACCCTTAAAGTAATTTAGACGAAAAATTGAGAGTAGCCATTCTGTTTATAATATTTATAAATGCTTAGAAATAAGATTAAATCAAAATTCTTAGAGCCGATTTTGATAAAATGGATGTTTTCTCTTTTTGCCCTTTAGTAACCTACCCTTAATTTTAGGGTTAGATGTACAATTCCAAAAATTCCTCAGGGAAAACCTATGAAAACCTTAGATACCAAGTTTTAGCCCAATCGGTAAAATAGTTTAGGCTCTACTCCAAGGTACAGATAGACAGAAATTCAAAAACCAATTTTTCGGATTCGGGGGTCATGAAACGTCGAAATTCATCAAAATCTCGAGTTTAACTTTTTTAACAATCACAATACTTTCCCTAGCTGTAAGGTAATCGAGAGAGTAAAAAATTACTTATCAGTAAACTACCCTTAAATGAAGGTCTAGGGTGGAAAATGTTTGTGGTATAGCCCTATAATATATAAATATTTAGTTCGAACAAATCCATTTGGATCCGTGGACAGGTAAAGACAGACAAACTCTGGGACAGACAGAATTGTAAAATCCACTTTTTTGGGTTTGTGTTCACATAAAACTTAAACATTTGTCATAATCTCGAGATCAATTTTTTTCACGATCACAATACTTTGTGAGAAAGTCTAAATACACGCCAAGAGAAATATCTCGACGGTATTAATGATTACTATTAATACGTTTCGGAGGTTGTATAATTTTCTTTAATATATTATACTCTTATTTATTTATGAGTCGAATAATTTTTCCGAAAATGAACTTAGTACGAACATAAAATATATTTGAGACAAAATTAAAAAACCTATAAACCAAGAGAAAGGAGTAAGGCTAGGGAAACAAAACAACAAAGTGTTGTATCTGAGTGATACAATACAGGCGGTTCCGATCAACTAGTGGTTAGAGAGGCTAACTGATTGTCTAAGGAACCCAGGTTTGGTTCTCGGTGTCACCTAGGGTAATTTTGTATTTGTGTTTGAATCTGTTTAACTAACTATACATGATCGTTTTCCAACAAATTTTCAAAATTTTTGTCACTAAGGGTCTGGTGTTTAGTTAGCTTGGTTCTTTAGTTTTGTGTTCGGCTCCAAATGTGCACGGAAAAACACCCATTTAAAATAATATTGAAAGAAATATATTATGCTTAGCGTTACCAACATTAATGGTCATACGGTATATGGATGGAAGAAATACCAGTGAGAGGAAGTTAAAGTTTCAAAACTTTATCGGGCGCCTTGGTAGTTTTTCATTTCTCTCTCCACGCTAGTGCGGATACATTTCCTAAAATTACCCTCCTCATTCCTAAACCCATGGGTTAAAACTGTTAAATGAAACTTATCCTTATTATTTTTTAATAAGTACACCGTGTCTTACTAACCATCTGGGTTATATGCATATTAAAACTATTGAGATAAGAATGAGAGAGATATAATTTAGATTAAGTGCACCCGTATTGCCTGAAGGAAAAGCTATAAATCATTCAGGAAAACACCTCAGTACACCGGGCTAAGATACGAAGCCTAATTTCCAGACAGACCGGCAGACCAAACGAGACTGACGCCTTAGTTTGTGAGACCATCGATGTATTTTTTTTAGCTCTGTACAATATCAAATGTAAAATCTTTTTATAATATCAGTGTATTCTCTTGATAGTGTGTTCGACCAATTCTGGTTTGAGATAAAATTATTTTCCCAATGATTTCATGAACGTTATCTAAAATCAATAAAGATAACGTTTTCGAACATCAAGTGGTTTTCTTAAATATCACTCCACGCACATTTCAAAAGCTAAATTTACAAATATTGGTTGTATCATTTAGATAAGGAAATTCTATCATTATCATTTTATTGCACAGTTTTTACAATTATATATATATATATACAAATATTGGTTGTATCATTTAGATAAGGTAATTCTATCATTAACATTTTATTGCACAGTTTTTACAATTATATATATATATATATATATAAGTTATTAGTAATTCAATGATTTCAAATAATTACAGACCACGGGTTATTAGGAATAAATAAAACTTATTAGTTTAGGCTTTTCATATAAGCTACCATTGTTGAGGTAAAGTAGTTGTATGGGGATGAAATTCAGTATAACTATACATGCATGTGTGCTGTAAACAATGACATATTTATAATATAGTAAAGAAAAATGAATTTTTTAATGTATAGGCTAAGCAAATTAAAAGTGGTAGAATTACATAATTTTTAACTATATAGCTATAGATACTGTTTTTATACCCCATCAATTTAATTTAATCTTCGGCGTATAGCCCGAACGGGCAGTAAGACGCGGTGCTAAAAAAAAATCTTATTTTGTAGTTCACAATCATGTCGTTATTTATAATTGATTTGTGTTTTATTTTTAACTAAACTCCATTCGTTAATTTTATTAATGTGTCCGAATTGATCATTGAGAATATATATATTTGAAATGCATATTTAATGAAATTTCTTGTGTTTGCTGTAGCTACAACACCGAATAGCAGAACATAATATGCCCGGCCGAGGCAGAGGGTCAGATAATCCCAACTAATGACACACCCAGGAAAAGCGGACGCCAGCTTCCTTACCTCGCCGTTGTTGATAGAATGGGCTGAGACACTGCTGCTGGCTATCTTTTCCTAAATAAACCTCCTCCCCTCTTATGTTAAATTCTCAGCCAAGGTGTTATATACTCAAAAAATGTTAGTAGATATAATTGTCGAATGACCTTAATGTTCAGAATAAAATATATAGACAATGTCAGTGTAGAAATTGAGCTACCCGAAACGATGACTCGATTGTATTACTTGTATGAGGCGTTACTTCCACATTGAATACTATTGTGTTTGACGGGGAGGTCAGCGTTCGAATACCAATCAAGTGCTATAGAAGGGTTCTAGCTATAGGGGATTTTTTTTATGTGATTTTCCTATCTCTTGTATACAAATACGAGTGCAATTTCTTTAATTTACTCTTAAAATCTATTCACATTAAATGAGTCTTTAAATATCCTTGACAATTAAAATAATACATAGTTCTAACACAGCATTGCCTCATAAGAATGGCAATTACTTTCCAGAGCATTAGTAAAGTGTTTGAATTACTATTGAGGCACATTTTCAATCGTCCTTTTTTTTGGGGGTGACTGGATTTTAATCGAGGCACGGTTTAGTGAGCAATATAGGGTTGGTGGGGGATGAGGGGGGATGACCAGGTTGATAATTTTGTATGTATCTGTCCGTGTATCAGTGGCGCCCCCATGAATACACTATTAGGTGGCATACGATCAAGGCCGTAACCAAAATGAATTTTGAGGAAAGTGGGTCATCCTCTAACCCACAAAGCCCAAGAAATGTATGAATATTAATTGCCTCTTGAAGCTTTTTGTTTAAGTTTAAGTTCTCTTTATGATTACTGGGGGCAACCACTTACATAAATTAAGTTATGTAAAGATTTTTTTTTAAGTTTGTAGTTTATAGTTATATAAAATTTGCTAAAATGTTCTAAATTTATAAACTACTATTTGGTTCATGAATAAACACAAGAAAATTTACAACATATTTAAAAAATGAGTATATTTCTAATTCTAGAAATATTAATAATTTGTATAATATTTACTATTTATAAATAAGCTATTTGGCTGTTTAAGCCATAAATAAGACAGTATTAATTAAAAATGTATCTCACTTACGACCCTGCATATAATGTATGGAAGCTATTATTTTTGTCCCTTTTACACTTGGGAGTTTCAGGGGCATTTTTAATGGTCATAGCGGCACATATTTTTACTATCAAGTAGTAACCCTGCTCTCAAAATGTAGCTTATACATTCGAATTATTTCTATGCTCTATATTAAAGTTTTACTTTATAGGATTTAAGTATTTATTACAATTTTTTGGGGTCTCGGTGCCTCATCTAGGTGTACTACTGGCATGTATCATAAGGAAAAAGCTGATGTGATTAAGATTGTGTATGTGTATGTGTCAGTGTTTGCATAATAGAAGAAAACGCTAAAGAATAGTCAAATTCTGAGAGAAAAGAACATGTAGGTCAGTTACAAACTTCAATAAAACAATATAGTGAGAGGCGATGCTAAACAATGAAATAAAAAAAAATCATATATTTATTTATGAGATATTCAGCTGTTATTTTTATTAATATTATTAATACCTATAAAATAATGCTAATTTTAAAGTAATATATTTCCAATTTTGACCCCCAACAAATATGTTAATATTTTCTAAATGTTCCTTCCTACCAGAATCCTACTATCGTTGAGGAAGCTTGTGTTCAAATGTTAGGAAAAGGGTAGTGCAATCAACCATATTTGTATAATTTGTGAAGCTCACCAGTGTGGAGAGATCCTCAGGAGAAAAAGAAAGCGGTATCAACATTCAAGGTTGAACATGGATGTAAACTCAACCTAACGTAGTCGTTATGGAGTTCTTTAAACGCCAAAATACAATAAAAAAAGACAAAATAACTGTTTCTTTACAGTTATGAGAGCTAGTTTCAATAATGATACCTTTTTATCTACGGCGTGCAGTATGAAAATTATTGTTCTTCGATTGCAGTTAACAATTGAAAAACACTAAGACTATTTTTTTTATGAAGGATGGCGTTAGAATCAAACTATTAAAAAAACAGTCACAATGGATTTTGAGCGTAAAGTTCTTCTTCTAAACGCAGACAAAGCAACGAAATAAACACGATAAATATAGGGGCAGTCAGAAATATGAGACTCGACCTTTTATTTTACTAAAATTACCGCTAAAATTGATATTCGAACTTAACCTAAGATAACATAAATCGTTGAACACCTCACGGGAACTTATGCGTCAGTAATTTGAATAGCTAAATGACCAGGGGGTTCGAGGTATAACTAGTGTTCGAATCCCGGCTATGTGCACTAAGTAGGTTTAAAATCCTCTACTATCTTACAACATATTGTTTTAAGGGGGTAGGAGGTAATTTAATGTGTACTTTATAAACACACAACACACAAAATGACACAGTCTAGAAGGTAAAATTCTTCTCTCCCAGCTCTACATTACTATTTTGTATAGTAGAAGTCAGCATACAAATAGTAAATAATTTTGTCCGTGCCATCGGGAATAAAACCAAGCTCCCTTAGACTTGTGATGGACATCCAAGCCACGACGAAGGTTTGTGCCCTTAAGATTACCTCATAAAGAGTGACCTGCATCGGTGGGCATGTGGACTAGGCATCAGACAGGCTCTTCTATTATGGATTTCCGGTGACAGACGGTCGGGGATCCAGTCCCAGCAGGATTTACTGAGGGTGTTTTTTTAAATTTTAGATCAATGGTTTTTGACTCCCCCTCAAAGCCAATGTGGTTATATTTCCTCTAAATTAAAACATCATCCCATTAGAGTAATTAGAATACGTATAGCTCAGACGGGTAATGTGATACGGGGCGAAAAAAGGTGTATAGATAAATAAAGAGTGCGTTTATTTGCCGAAGGGATTTAAGTTATCGGACATTAATCTCTCCCCCTCCGTCCCCTCGCCGAGCAAAAGGAAGCCAGTGAGGCAATGGAGATATAGTTCAGAGCGACTCCGGGGGTAAACGACCCCATACAACAGTTTTTCTGCTGCTGCTCTCACCCCAATGATTAATCACCCCCTCTCTTCTCCTTCACACTCCCCCGCTGTGATACACGTGGCTCTGTAAGGAAAGGGGAGGGGAACCTTCACAACCAACACAAGCACACTAATACTCTCAGCACGCCAGGCGAGGATTGACGGTGACGAAGCAACGGTTACCACAGCTTTTCCTCCTGGGAATATTACCCGCACGGGGCGTGAGTGGTGATTCGCTGACTGACTTTGTTGCAAGAAGTGGGACCATTTCTGGGAGAGGTAAGGACCCAAATAAAGCTGATAATAGGTCAAAGTATCGTAAACAAGAATCATTACACGTATGCCTAATGACTTATTTGATAGCAGTACAACATAATATATTGAGCCCAAATTAGGTCCGAAACCCAAAATGTTTCGTATTTTGAGTGCACAACTAGATAATTAGTAACGCTCATCCCCTCTGACATGTCCTAACTGCTGTTTGAATAAAAATTCTGCACACATTAGTGTGCGCGCGGATATAATGTCATAGTCGTTTAGTTTAATTTATCGATAACGGAGAGGCCGAGGTTCGAATCCATGTCAAGACATGTCCTAACTGCTGTTTGAATAAAGATTCTGCACACATTAGTGTGCGCGCGGATATAATGTCATAGTCGTTTAGTTTAATTTATCGATAACGGGGAGGCCGAGGTTCGAATCCATGTCAGGTGTTTTTCATAAATGTTTTCTCACACTCGCTTCACGTAATTGGAGGCACGTCTCCCCCTAAACATCGCTTTCCTCCTCCACGCATCATTAGTCAACTTAAATGCGTACAACCCGGACAGGTAGTAAGACGCATAGCAAAAACAAATATGATCAAAAAAAGTTTTTTCTGCATCAGGTCAGGGCTATTCGTGCATCTCCGGGATAGAGACGAGAAAGTTAGAATTCAGAAGGAATACACCCACATTTGCGTGGAGGGAGAGAGGGAAACAATTTAACACCAAACAAAAGTTCAACAGGCCAAGATTTAAACCCTGACCTCTCCATCAAGGACATCCCAGACTAGGCGAGACTGACGTATTTACCCGTGTGCCCACCGAGATGCAAACCATTGGTACATCATGTGAACAAGTAGATCCCCCTCGTGATAATTCAGTGTGGCGCAACGGCCCATGAATCACCATAAAACCTACAAATTCATTTAACACCTAATGCAACATGACCTTCACATACAAAACGGCACAACCTGCATAAGAGAACTTCTAGGTTCAAGTAAACAAGACTTAATTACCATCACGCGGTGACCTTGGAGGATTCCACACCATCCCACATAAGCGAAGCTCTTTAGAACTCGTGGAAAAAACCAAACTATTATAAGTTTATGATCAAGTAAAAAATAACTGCTGTATGCATAGTTTGACAATAATAAAATATATTAAGTAACTTTATCTACAGGTAACTAGGTTTATACTTAGCGATCCAGCTCCAGGTACAGTCCGAGCAAGAACACAAGTCAAGAAGTCTTGAAGTGTATCTTACCCTCGTCAATTTAATATTTTATCAAAGGTGAAGGCTGTGAAGCCACTAAGAACGAATTATTCAGTAGAGGTAGGGGGATCCGTTATAAACTTTTCACCACATAAACAACAACACCGCATCTTACTACACACGTGGTGCTGCATCTTACTACCCGCGCGGTGCCACATCTTACTAACCGTGAGTTGCCGTATCTTACTACCCACATAACTATCCAAATGGGGTTGGTATTATAGTAGAATTGAGAGGAAACATACCCACGTTTGCGTAGAGACTTGGAAGTCGATTCACGAAAACAACTTTCAGTAAACCAGGTCAGAATTCGAACCCCGACCTCACGGTCACCGGAAAATCAGACTGGACCAGCTTGACGTTTAATGCATGTGTTCGCTGATTCAGGTTAATGTAATATCATATAAGAGGGTTGCATCCAACATTTACCAACATGCTTAAAGTCTGTAAAACCCACAATGTACTGTACCCATTTAGAACCCAACCCTGGCCTCTCTGGACAGTGTAAGAAACATTACCGAGGATTCAACGATGAGATGGTATAAAAAATAAGCAAATGTTTTATTTATAAAATTAAGTTTTATATTTATATAAAATTTGAATACTTATAGTTTATTAACACTGCATTAGAAATATTTATATTTTTTGTTAAATAATTATTAGTTAGAGTCTATTTTTAGATTTAATAATTACATTTGACAATAAAATAAATTACATTGTAAATCAAAAATATAATTATTTCAACTATGGGTGTACTAAATATGGCATAAAATGACATTCAAAAAGAACAATAATAATTTTAAATGTATATGTCAAAAATTGAAATGACAAACTAGAAATCTGCATTTAAAGAGAGAGAAGAAATCTGCCCCATCGGGTTTTATTAAAACATGTTATGGAACGTCAAGTTAATTTCATGCAAACCAATAATACAGAAAGTATACTTTTTAAAAAAAGCTCATAATTTTAATTTGATATTCTCGGCAGGTTTGATCTAGCACCTGATTGATATAAGGAGAGTGGGACTAGAATCCAGATTGGGTGAACCCTGGGTGTGTATGTGTTTTTTACTTTACTTTTGTTTTTCATCCTCTTTCAAAACAAATGCTGAACACTATTGTTGATAAGAGTACACCACGTTTACTATGTGTGCATTACTGAGATTTTTGTTTGCTTTCCATTCTCTTTCCAATCAAATGCCGTTCCATTTTATTAAAATTAATCTTTTTCATCTAGTTCTTTAAGTTCTACAATTAGGCACCAAAAATAAGTTTTTCTAGAACTAAAGCAGATTTTTTTAGATACAAATAGGCCCAAGTTCAAACCAAGAGGTTTCTAACAACATAATTTAAGTGGTAAGGACGATAAGGGTAACTTAAAGGATATATATTCACATTAGCGTGGAGAGTGGAAGGAAAAATCACAGGGTGGAAAGAACCTGTGGGGAAACTATCCCTGCTACTTTCATCCAGGAATCAAGCCTTGACCTCCCATCAACGATAGTCGAGTAAACCTCGAGTCCTAAGGCCCCTGGCCACTCGGTGGGTCTAATCTAGGTTAAAAAACGTGAGAAATCGCTGCCAATGTGTCACTGTTGTCATTTCTCACGTTCATTAATTCTCGTTTCCGCTATTAACTACAGACAGAACTAGTTGTTGCCCACTGCTAGGAGTACACTATGTTTACCACGCTCTCCACTGCTAGGAGTACACTATGTTTACCACGCTCCCCACTGCTAGGAGTACACTATGTTTACCACGCTCCCCACTGCTAGGAGTACACTATGTTTACCACGCTCTCCACTGCTAGGAGTACACTATGTTTACCACGCTCCCCACTGCTAGGAGTACACTATGTTTACCACGCTCCCCACTGCTAGGAGTACACTATGTTTACCACGCTCCCCACTGCTAGGAGTACATTATGTTTACCACGCTCTACACTGCTAGGACTACACTATGTTTACCACGCACCCCAATGATAACACGTTTGTCATGCAACAAGCATTCGAAGGGCCTCCCGCAGATAGGGCTTGACTGCTGTCTCATAGATTAAAGGTATTTATTGACACATATATCAGAGTCGTGTCCGGGCCGGACACTGTCCGACACCCGGATTGCGACGGGTCCGGAGACGACAGTTCCACAGTGTTCCGGGCCACGGGATTTTAAGGAAGTCTGCCTCGAGGACTCGGAGTGTCAAGTGTTATTTATATTTGTGCATTCAACAGGATAAAACATTTGCTAATCCTATCACTAGTGACTTAAGTGTGATCGAACTAGCTTTAAAAAAAGAGGAGATGACAGCAGTTGTCCCAAAATCAAGTTGGCATAAAGTCATTTAGCCTAAACGTCAATTGGCTTGTAGTAAGTTGGCCTGAAAGTCATTAGGCCTAAAGTCGGTTGGTCTAAAGTCGGTTGGCCTACACTTTAGGAGACTGTCTGGGAACGGTCCGCACACGTGATGTGCGCAGACTCATTCATTTATGTTGTACCAGTCGTGAACGGGCGACGTACGTCAGCCGGACACGTTCTTGATATGTGAGGCTAGACCTTTAATACCGTTCAGGTCCATCTCCGATCTATTTTAGTGCGTTCTAGACAGTCCCGGCTATTAGCGACTTAATTTTTATCAGATACCAAGTTAAAGAAGGTTAATCTTAGCCAAATGTAGTATTAAATTCAACTAGATTAAGGAAGGGCCATGTTCCTCTTCTGAGTGTAGGTCTATACCTCTGGAATCGAACCCCAATTTCTTGAGTCAAGGTCAATATGCTACCCCACGACTAGCCCTGCAAATTTAACACACAGTGAAAAAATGTGCTCAAAGTAATAACGAAAAGGAAAGATCATCCGCGCCTCCATTCCTCATAAAGTCATCACATTTAGCGTGGCACACGCCAAAAAGCTATGTAACTAAAAATAAATGTTCTATCACATGAATAAAAGAATGAACAAGAACAATCTAGAATTGCCTATTTTTTAACTTATCAAATTAAGTGGGAATATAATTATATTAAGGTTTCATTTAACTTCAGTTTTTAATTTTTTTTAAATGAAAAATAACTTTGCTGTTTTTATTAATAATACACTTTCTAAATTATTATGATGGTAGGTTTGGAATAAAACAATGTAGATAATGTTTGGTGTCAACATTAAAAAATGTCGTTTAGCTCACATCATCGATCACATCGTCTAAAGCGTCAGTCCATCATCATAGAGCATCATCAATGACGGGGAGATTAAGGTTCGAATCTCTACACGATACAATGGAGGAGTTGTCTCCTATAGTTACTTTATCGCTCAGGTTTTATCTTTTCCTCTTACCGCTAATGCGGGTGCCCTTACTCTAATTTATTTTTCTCGTCTTTACCTGTTGGTATCTACGGTTTAAACGTGCTAATACAAAAATAAAACAAGGATGGAATTATTCTTAACTATGAATATGTTTGCAAGTGTTTATGAACGCAACTGACGTGTAAATATTAACGTATCCTCAAACGCATACATTTATAATTATAATGCAGGAGATAATATCGGAGATTACTCAACGACCAAATCCTCACAATGAAAGTCACGACACCGAACTCAAGCCGTAAATCAGACCTAAATAAAGTGCGGTAAGGGGGCGAGTGAATCTAAGAATACCTTCTCGAGCGACCACACACAAGGGAAAATAACCAGCAGGTGTCCTTGGTAGCGCTAAGACTATTTTTCCTGGTTTTTTGGTCACCGTGTCTCACTTCCAGTACGACTTATACACATAAATGTACTAATAACGCTAGTGTGTTAGGGAATGGAAAGGTTACATTTATAGGAAGTGTACCTGCATTTGCGTGGAGGTAGAGTGTTAAACCATTGAGGAAACCACCCCTCAGTACACCCGATCAGAATTCGAACCCTGATCTCCACATCATCAGCAGTCGAGACCTGGGGCTTCCAATTTAAAAGTAGGCGGCCTACCTGAAGGCCACACATGAATCCACGAATTCTCCGACTAAAATATACCATCTTTGATACCTGCGTCTTACTCGTTACGTTTTACCACGCCAAGTCAAAACTTTCTGTTCTTCGGATAAAAACATCAATTTTACTATATCAAGAAACTTCGCGGGCCGCGAAAAAAGTCATCGTGGGCCACCAGTTGGAAGCTCCTGGTCTAGTCTATTGCGAGAATTGACGTCTTAGACCATGCGACCTCCGAAGCGGGTCTTGACGTTGTTAATGTACAACAGCAACACTCACCTTTACTGCTGAAGATACTCAACCCCCACGGGTAAAAATCCAAGCCAGAAGGTGTCTCGGGTGGGGACGTCCCGAAAGCGCGGAACATTGTCCAAAAAAAAAAAAGGG
>CABFWB010002006.1:101198-128114 GCA_902151455.1 Timema bartmani
AAAAAAAAAACTGTACGGATCAATCAATCGCAGGAGCGCTCAAAATGTAAATGTGAATATAAAAAAAAATAGAGTATTTATTAGCTATGCTAAGCCTTTGTAAAACACAACGAATAATTAATTAGATTTCTGAAAAATGTTAAACAGATCAGAAAATATGAAATAGAGGGTAAGACTGGATTCCCACAACAACAACAAAACTTATCAAAAGTGGGAGCGTTGCACACGTGGTAGTATTAAGAAGTCTGGGTGACTGAAACACACACGCTAGATGGTCGCGTACAGCACTGAACAACACGAAATACAGCAAACAAAACACGGCACGCCACGCGTTCTCGCACAAGAACAGTGAAAGTGAGGGAACAAGGGGAGGGGGGTTATGGGTTGGTTTGCCACTGACGAACTGAACTGAACTGATCTGCGACAACAGTCAGCTGAGCCACCGGAGCTGAGGTTGTACTACTGGGAGGCACTTATCAAACAGCTGCGAAGGAGTGGGGGAGGAGAGGGGGAGTGTGGAGGGGGCGATAGGAGGACAGACGGCGTGGCACGAGGTCTCCCTTCACACACACACACACACACACACACACACACACAGACGCGGTGGGAGGGTTTTGTTTGGAGAGACTTTAGGAGCTTCGAGGACGTCTCAACGAACAGACGTTACCCACCACAATCGAGCCCTCCCCTACATACTAAGGCAAGTGAGTCAAACTCGTTGATCATAATGGCCACATTTAACATAAAGAATACAGAGATTGCCACATATATTATGTACACCAATTATTTTAATTTAAAAAAATTCGAATTTAGTGTCTTATTAATACAAAAAAAGTAATGGGTATACCCCTAATAAGACCAATTTTTCATTTTGACAAAAATGTGTAATTTTTTGTTGTTGCAAAAATGGTGGGAATATTGGGCTTTAAATATTGTGTCAAAATCACTTTCATATTGTTGACAGACGTTTGTCGGTAACGACCTAATTTAATTGGTAAGATCATAAACCATACCTATATGTTTATATATATATATGTGTGTGTTTGTGTAAAAGTGATATGTTACGCGGTTTCATCCACTTCGGGTCTTGTTTTTTAGCACCGCGTCTTATTACCTGTTCGGTTTATACGCTTATGTACGAATTACGCTAATGTGTTAGGGATTAGGAAGGTGATATTTTAGAGGAAGTGTACCAGCGTGGATAGAGATTGGAAAAACATTTTGTAAAACCACCCTCTGTGCACCCGACCGAGATTCGAGCCTCGATCTCCCCGGTTTCAGGTCTTGTTCTCACTAAGTCTGTCTGAATACAGGTCGAAGAAGGAATCTTGGTGGGTTTGACGGGCCGCAAACCATGCGTGGTGGTTGCGCGGTGTAATGCGTCAGGCTCACAATATTATTATTATTATTTATTATTTAGCACCCCGTCTTACTACCCGTTCGTGTTATACGCTTAAGTACTAATTACACTAATGGATTAGGAATTAGGAAGGATGAATTTAGAGAAAGTTAACCCACATTTGCGTGGAGGGAGAGAGGAAAACCGGCTCTCAATAAACTGGACGTACTGTGAAGAGGATACAGAAGATTCGAAGCTAGCCCGGGTTCCATGTGGAGTGTTTTTCCACATGTGATTAATACCTGTGGATTTTCCATCACCTTTCCATGGCAATGCGGATTCACTTGCTCAAAAATTATCCTCCTCTTCCAAATTGCATTGATTAGGCTGTTAAATAACCCTAATATTAAAAGTAGTCACTAAACACAAAATATGCAACGCATGGCCGAGGATTGGGAGGCCGACTGACGGTTTGACCTCAGGCAGTGATGTATGAACGAGTTAAATGTATAAGGTTTAACGTATTATCCAGATAATACGAACGGTTCTTGGTGATATAATTGTGTCTAGTATTATAGTCGGAGAGCAACGAGACGGTCCTTTTAGAACACAAAAATAAAGGTAGAGGAGCCAACATATGGATATTTATCTTACAGCAGTAGACATAGACACAATCCGTCAGAGTGAATATTAGAAAGTACATATTGATGTATGAAATTAGGTTTAGTAAGATATTCTGTCAGAGAGTTATTAATAGACAATCCGACTATAGTGCTATCCAAAGTTTAGTTAGTATGTCATGGGTTTGGCAGCTAAAATTTACTAGAAAAATATTCATATACGATAGGCCTACAATTGTTAATTTTGACCAATGGTATTTTTTTTTTATTGCTAAAGTATAAATATGACCTTTGTAAATGATGTTTAACATACCTTTATTTTTTAAATGCTCTCGTCTAAAAGGTTCTTTTAAAAAGGATTTGATTCTCACTTTATTGAGAAAGCTTCTAATAAGCTATTTTAACACTTTTAAAAATATATCACGATATACATAGGACTACTTATTAAAGTAACTAAATACTCTTGTTTGTAATCATCGTTAATACAGTCCAATTTTCACAGGAAGAACTTTAACTGAAAGCTAGAAAACTTAATATATCTGCTCTAATGTATTCATACGTCAAGTCATGTGATCTGCAGCTGTCACTTTTAATGGGTATATTCAATACCTAAAAAATAAAACTAATTATGTAGTAAAAATGAAATAAAATAAATATGTTTGTGTTTACTAAAAGTTTCTTCCTACCAAGTCCTTTGGTATACAACCATATCCGTAAAGTCGTGAAATTTCTGTTGCACATGCATAAAAAATATGAAAATATGATATGGAAGAGCAATGGCGTTCTTAGGGTTAGATTTATTGTTAAGGCAGGCGCCTCAATCAGCAAAATAATGTCAAATGTCGGATCACACGGCTTAAAATACGATGGTTTGTGTCGTTTTCTGAAACTACTTCTCAATTCTGTCTAAGCTTATACCCCCTTTCGCTCTTCACATACAATCACCCTTTGTAATATCAATAAGAAAGAGGGGAAATAAAACTACGAAACTTCTTATCATAAGGGAAAGAGGAAAGCTTGCTACTAGTTCTAAAATATTTTAACATTTTATGTTGTGAATCTATAAAAAAAATATTATATATGCTAGTGGAAGGCCAAATCTAGAACTCTTTTTCAACAAACCAAGTCTCAAGAGTTCCAAAAATATTATGATCATAAAGTCGTTGAAAATGAGATACCTAATGATACATTCACACACAAAATATTTTTTTTTCTATTTATAAAACTCGAACTATAAGGTTGTTAAGAAAAAACAACCGTATTGGAATCTTTCGACTTTATTTTGGCGTGGACAATATTTTGAAATAAAGCATCGTAGAATTAAATATTGCGTTACAGTTGAACGTCTGCGTGGCAAGTTTTCGCTTACAGAGACAGCCTCCTTAAGTATACATTTTTCAAAACATAGCTTATGTTTTAATTATATATTTTTTAAATATATATAATATATCATTCACTTATTTACTTGACAGGTATTATTTTAATGTTAACTTTTTTTCACAAGGGTTTTTCCCCCCCTCGTTCCTGCGAAAGGTATCTTATCTCGCTTCATGCGCATGCGGGTATTTTTTTTGATATGGGGGCTTTGCGCTGTTGACCTTATCATCCCCAGCATGCACGCTGATTAGTAATGAGGCTGAGAATGCAGTTTAGAAACTCTAACAAATGCGATGTCACCAAATATCCGATAGCTTTCCCGTCCATAAACTGGTGAGAGCAGAATATCCAGATAAGCTATAGAACCAGGTAATGAACAACCTCAACGTTGCTCGGCTCGATGGTCTAAATTACTACTGTTACTGTTTTTACAAGCGCCTTTAGTGGGATTATAAAATGTAGGTATTAAATAGACGTGGTGACAGTGCAATTACTGGCTCTTTAAAGTACTCATTGCGTGACGTTGGCATTATTGTTGTTAGTTTATGTTAAGCTAGGTTAAGCTACAAACGGATTTAGATAGTAAGGACCATTTTTGACAGTTATAAAAGCTAATAAAGCAATTTCCATATATTCATACGTCAAGTCATGTGATCTGCGACTGTTAATTTTTCATAGATCTAATATCAATATTAATAAATAATATTAATGATGAAATTAAAAGTCAATAATGACCGCAAAAAAGTTTGTATTTTCTAAAATGGTTTATCCAATAAAGAACATAAGGCCTGGTTAGCCGAGTATAAGATACAGCCTGTAAGCGAATGTTAGCTATATAGGATCCTTTAGTAAGATGTCGATTTGTTAACCAGTTTTCTTCAGAAATATTTGACCGATTCAAGTGATTTTTCTTGTAAACGGTGTGGCAACACAGAAAGTACGTGCTTTGTTTAGTTATTTTGTTTCAATTTAAATACTAAAATGACTGTACTATAATAATATGATTCAATCATTTACATGTATATCTAACGATTAAATTCCTGACAGCCCTTTTCAATGACCCTGTCTATAGTTTATACCTGCATCAGTGGGCACACGGACTGTTAGCCTCATCTATCTATAAGTTCTGGTTTGAATCTAGGCTGGGTGTGGTGTATATCGTTTGAAAATACTTTTTTCTCTTTCTCTCCAAGCAAATATGAGCACATTTCCTCTAAATTCTACCTGACTTTTGCCTACTTTACCAGAGTAGTTAAAATGCATATAGCCTTGATGGATAGTAGGTCTTGGTGGAAAGAAACAACTGTTTGTACGCAATTTTATTGAAATGGCGCAAAGGAAAGTTTTTTAATCAGGTGTATTTAACGCGAACTTTCTGAAACAACTGTTTATTTAGCACATGATGTAAAAATTAACACTCATATCGGTGGTCGCATGGTCTAACGTGTCATTCCTGTGTTGAACTAGATTAACTGTGACAGGGAGATCAAGGTTAAAATCCCAGTCCCAGTCCTCCCTACTCAAAAATGCAAGTACATTTTCTCTAAAACTGCACCTTGCTCATTCCTATTCCATTAGCGTACTTCATGAGAGGAGTACAAAGATTCCGTGGAAAACACATAAAACTCTAACCTAGAATAGACACGTCATATCACCCAGTTCATTCGATAGTTAGGTTTGTTTTATAGCTCTCCGTCGCTTTAAGTTTTTTTTTTTGCTTTCTTTCTTAAGTGTATGTGTTTCATTTAGTTGCAATATATTAGTTTAGAAAGTTTCCACTTCGGGGGAGCTTTATGGTAAGTTAAATTTTTAAATTTAATGTGTGTAGTACCCATGAACACTTTTGTGTCGACGTGCACTTAAATTACATTAATGATGATGATGATGATAATACATTTAAAATTCAACTATATAACAAATGTAGAATAACAAAAATTAGTAGATAGGCTGTATTTAGCTTTAAACTGTCTAAATAAATGACAACCGCTTGTCAAAATTAACAACTCAATAGTACACCATTTTGCGTAAGATAGCAAGGGAATAGATCTAAACAGAAAATAACGGTAAGGTACTTATAGTTAAAAATTTAAATGTATATAAATATGTAGTAAGATCACAATTTATTTTTATTAAATTTTAAAAACTAAATATATATAGTCAGCTCACAAATTACTTATAATCGTACATCCTTTCATTGGAGCCTCTTTTACATGTCAAGATGAAATGTTGGTTATAGTGAATATGAGGGTGTGGCATCATTGGAAACGCTTAAACCTAGCTTAAGCCTAATTAATTAAGCCCTGGCGACCGTTGGGGTGGTTCCCCTTCAGGAAAAATACCCAAAGTACCAGGCGGGAATTGAACCAAGGACTCCTAGGCTCGTAACCAGATGCCCAGTGATGTGTTTCACTTACAAGCGAGCACATACAAAACAAAGCACACGACCAATACAATGCTAGCTTGCACATTTATTTGTTAACCAAGAGATAGTTATGTCCTAGGTAAAACATGGCATTGTCAGTGAGAACAATGTCTCCACACAAACCTTGGAACTACTGTACTGAGCCACTAAGAAAAGATCATATAAGTTGAATTGCGAGTTTATTTGCGGGAAATTTTCTAAAAATATAATATATATTACATTTGAAAAACTATTTTTATGACCTCCCATTAAGCTGAAAAGTCTTTAAAACATTACATGTATCTCCCTTAAGATATTAAAAACTTTTCTTTGTAAAACCAGTTAACAGTAAATTTGATCAAAGCAAGTTGACCAACAACAGTTGATACGTTTTCCACAAGTTCTTTATTTACAATGGTGGCGTTTTAGTGTTCGATATAGTTGCTGTCTGCATTCTACATTATTACCCTGATTTTTTTTATAGGTCCGTTATTTGGCAGCTAGAAAAGTTACAGTATCTACTTTCATGTATTCATACGTCAAGTAATATGCTCTGGAGCTTTAACTTTTGATAGAGTTTAACAATACCTATAAAATAACACCAATAATATAGTAAAATGTTATCAATGTTGGCCGTAAAAAAGTTTGTATTTTCTAAAACGAGTTTCCTATAAAAATCAGGGTATACATCAGGCTGCGTCATTAGCTGGTAAGCGTTTAAGATATAGATTTAATTTTTTTTTAAAATCATTTTATTGAAGCGTTTGATTTTTGAATGAGAGTTTTTCTATGCCTTGTAAAAAAGTAAGGAACATACGGTCGGTGATCTCCAAAATATGATTGAAACTGTTAAATATCTCATGTTTTAAATTTAGTAATGCGCTAGTGTAACCGTTATGTTTCATACATTTAAAATTGTGCAACTTTACCACGGCCTCCCTCAGTTGCAAAATATTGGAGCTAATTTTCTGTTTAAGATAAAATAGCACATTCTTGACATTTTACAATAAATCTTTCACCTGTTTAGAGTAATTTTCGAGAAGATTATCACGGCATTAGAATTGTTGTACCATCAAGTTTTTACACGGACGAACTGTTTATATATAACATAAGCAAATATCACTAGAATCAATGAGCGTAATGTATCGTAAGCCATACAAAATTCCTTGACAGCACAGGTGGCATACATAGTTTATGAGCTTTGGTCCTTTCCCTCATGTTTGAGACAAATATATATTTGAGATGGTTTTTCCTCTTTTAACGCCAGATCCCTAAATGCATAGTATTTTTTTAAACACCAATGCACAATACTTTCTTAGTTTTGTAACTCATAATGGCAGCTTGAATGAATACATAATAACTGTAGGGATATTCTTTGAACAGTGTGTTTACTTGTCTGTGACTTAGGCCAAATAACGTATGTACACTCCGTTTACCCTGAAAAGTAGCAGTCCTACCCTGACAGATTACATTATGCTCCTATATTATAAGCTTAGCCATAGTAGAACCAAGTAAAGTTAGCATGCTACCTTAAATAAAAGTAAACGAAGGATACAGGATATGGTTTTTTTGATCTGATAATCTGTTTCAAGATGGCAGCCGCTCAAAAATCTGCCTGTCGGTCTGTATGTTCCGCGATAACTGCCAAATGCGTGGACCAATTTTAACGAACTTTAGTAGAGATATTCTTTGAACCTAGGCCAAACGGCGTGTATATTATTTTTCATCTGGTTAGTTGTTGTTTTAATATGGTAGATGCTCAAAAGGTTTTTAATTTAATACAAGTGATTTGAATTTCAAATCCACCGAGGGAAGATAACTTGAAATACAAGGAGAAATTATAAGAGAAATATTTAAACTTGAAATCAATCCAAAGATAAATCTTAAGACTATTGTAAGGATAAGGACTTGAAAATAATTCTTAACATTATTTACTTAGAATTTTTGTAATTGGTCGTTCGCAGTACTAGTATTTTGGTAGAGGTAGGCCTACATTATATTAAGGTACACAAAGGTTACTTTTTTTTAAATCTATGGAGCCCTATAAGGACAGCTAAAGCCCTATAATGTACAAAGTGATATTTTACCAAGGTAGCTCTGCCTTTAAATTTTACTGACATAAAAACAACTTTCTGTAAATATTAGCGGCAGCCTAGAGTCAAAAGCAGTGCCCAGCCCACCTATGTCTGGATAAATCAATATAAATAACATATGGAAAGCCACACCCAGCCGAGATTAGAGCCACCACATCCAAGACATTCATCTTGTCACCTTATACCGTGTGACCACTGGTGCGGGGGGTTGTAAATTTGGCCAAAATAAATCAAAGTTAGCTGTTACTAGTTTATAATGGTCTAAATAAACACAGAATAAAGCAAACGCTGTACAGAACTTTCGAAGATTGGAAGAAGGGGACAGTTTTTGGGTAACGGATATTGCCGCATCAAGTGACATATTCGTAAATTGAAAAAAATACACCCCATTAATGACTCTACCTTAGACCTATGAGTGAAGAATGACCTTAGGCACGGGACGAATCCTGAATAGCTCAGCGGTAGATCGTTGGTACGCTAAGCCGAGACGCCCGGCGTTCGATTCCTGTGCCATATTATGTAATTTTTCAATTTACGAATAAAAAGAGTATGAAATGATGTATAAAATATAGATTTAGCAGCTTTTTTTAATGTCAGCTTATCTACTTCTGTGGTCGAACGGTCTAAGGCAACATTCTCGCAATATACTGGTTTATTGTTGACCGGGGAGGATAGGACTTTAATCCCGGTCGGGTGAACTATGGTTAGTTTTTTCTAAAGGATTTTCCCCTCTCTATAAGAAAATTTGGGTACATCTACTCTAAATTATAGCTTCCTCATTCCTACTTCACCAGGGTATTTAATATGTCCAACCTGAAAGAGTGGTGAAAGACTGTAAAAAAAAAAACCTGTCATATAAGGTTCTTGCTATAGCGATGGGATCTGAAAATAAATTCTTGTGTATGTAAGACCTTCTTGCTTTAAACGTCCATATATCGATAACAAGCAGTAAACAGTCATGTACTTGGTCTCTAAGAAGCTGAAACATCTTTAACGCTAGCTTATACAATTTACAGCCAGTTCAAGGATTCCAGACTTCCACACACTTCTTGAAACCACCGTCAAAGTAAAAAATATATATCGCAACAAAACAGCAGACAAATTAATGTAAGAAATTACATGTTGTGCCAAGCCATTTCGACACGACTAGAACACCAAATGACCACCTTCCTTTGACCTATATTTCACCATCTCACCATAGCTCATCAAACTGTTAACGCATGAGATGGTTTCAACTCCATAGCAACATTTAATGTAACAGTTTGGGAAGTCGTTGCAGAATGAGCGAATGCATGTTATTTCTTTGTCAACATTGATAAAACGTCAAAATATACCTAGGGGTTCTAGTAAAATAGAAATTATTTTAACATTAAATAATACTAATAGGTACAGTAAGAATACGGTAGAAAGAACCCTTTGGAATGTGTGTATATATACATTTATTATAAAGGTATCTTACTACTATATATATATATAGTTGAAGACTTTGTAACTCTAGAAGATTAGGTGTGTGTGTATATATATTCCCCCTCAAAAATATAAAAACTTTTGTTCGAGGCAATTTTTTCTAAAATTGCTTGTTTTTGGGATATTCTGGTATTTCAACATAAACGCCTAGCCCGGTATATTTTATACAATGATAAATAGTATCAATACCTATAAAATGACACTAATAAAATTTAGAAGTAATTTATTAGGATTATTTGATATATATTAGTAATATTTATCAGCAGTGACAGCCGTAGATCACATAGCTTGACGTATGAATACGTTAAATTATAGCTTGTAATTTTTCTAGCTGTAAGATGTCCTCACTATGAAAATTCTACTGTAGGTCAGAAGAAGTGCTCTGGTTTTTTATATTAGTACTTTACGTTTAACATCAAAGTTTTTATAATAATCTAATGGAGTATAAATGTAGGTTAGCTTATATGAAATGCACCCGCTTCAGCATATATATAGAGTGGGAAAACTACAGAATTAAGATGTCAATGTTGGCTACTCTAGATTTGTTTTTTAAAAGTTCTAAAGGACATTAGTTCCATGTCGGAACATCTTTACAATTTGATTACCAGAGTGTCCAGCCAAACTGTATTTTAAAATTCCCTGACTTTTCCAGGTTTTACAAACCCAATTTACAACTTTTCCAATCACTATAAATTAGAAACATTATTTTATTGAGATCATGGCTTAATGTAATAATATTTTTTCACACATAGGACTTAATCTGAAATTGTGTCACTGTATGAAGGGTTTAGAGGGTATTAGCCTAAGGCAATGGACTATGGGGTAGTACAATTTAAGTTATACTTCAAATATATCATATTAATACATTAAAATATTGCCTTACACACGTACAATTTAAAATTGTTGTGAGACATATTCTTCATTAGTTATTAATATTATTATTATTATTATAGCACTGCGTCTTACTACCCGTTCGGGTTATAAACTTAAGTACTAATTACGCCAGTGGATTATGAATTGGGAAGGATTAATTTTAGAGGAAGTAAACCCATATTAACGTGGAAAACCATCTAGGAAAAACCACCCCCAGTTCACCTGACCGAGATTTGAACCTCTATATCCCCGTCCTCGGCAGTCTAGCTCAACACGAAGCTAGCGCGTAAGCTAACTACGCCACCAAGTCGGGTCTTTATTAGTTTTTTCTTCCTATAACGTAATCAAATTATCAAGCATGCACATAGACATGTCTCAGCTTTGGCTAAATACTCGAAGTATATGGGTGTAAAGATAAAAAAAATACATGGTGACCTTGAGAATTAAATTAGTTATGCTCAACTGTGTTAAAAGAGATTTGTGGTGTGTATTAACTCAAAGAAAAGTGTGTTTTTTTAAATGAATTTGTGAAAATTCTAAACATGTGATTAAATTCCAAACTTTTCCATGACATTTCCCTGACCAAGCAAATTCCCTGACTTTTTTCTGTCTTCCAGGTCGCTGGACACCCTGATTACATTCATATTTGTACACCAACAGAGTTAGGGGTGTGACTCACTCCACTAAACACACATAATGTGATTCAACAAATTTTTCTCCAGGTGAACGAACAATAGAGGCTACAGTTCCTTAAAATCATATTTTTTTTCTCTCAAACCTTCAGGTAAATAATTCAATAGCTAATAGGCTAATAGCAAGTACCTCCTAGACTGGACCTGAATATAATGTCTAAGACATAAGCTTGCAGTAGTCAAAATATATGCATTTGTCAAATCATATGTTCTGCAACCACTACAACTGGCACTTTTGAAAAATCAATAAAAGAATAATAACAATAATTTAGTTAAGTTTTGTATGTATTGAAAGCAAAACACTAGCTTTAAAATTTTCAGAACACGTTAAATGAATCTAAAATCCTCTTTTTATAGGAAAAACCTTATCTGAGCTCTATAAAAATTACTTGATATACTTTAACATCAGTTCACGTGATCTGTAGTTGTCACTTTTGATAGATATTATCAATACCTAGCGTATAAACCGAATGGATTGTAAAAGGCGATGCTAAAATTTAAAAAAATCAATAGGCCCTACCTGTAAAATAACACTAAAATATGGTAAAATTTTATTAATGTTGACCACAAAGAAATATATTTGTATTTCTTAAAATGCTCTTCCTACCAAAATTCTACAAAGCTAGGGAAGAGAGCCAACCAGATCTCGGTAGTTCTGCTTGAAAAGGGCGACGCTGACGTCATAAGGGCTGGTATCGACAGACATACTGTGAAAGGTCTACTGCACCTCGGGGTCTGCGCGCGCAGCATGAATAAAACATGAAATATGTATCTTCTTCCCCTTCCGGACGCTAAGCTTCACCGGGTCAATGTGATGCTGCATGTATGTTAAGGCCACCCCCTTCCATGCGGAGAAATAGAGCGAGGAAAACATTTCTTATCGCCGTTGTTGTTTTAACATATGTTGTTCAGTTCGGTTTTAACAAAGGATATTGAAACTAAGGGTTCAGAAACGTTTATACCATTAACTAAGTGCTAATTAGTATGGATTGACAGCATCTGTCAAGAGACACATGTCCTAACCTTAAAGCAGAACACTAGTGTTTATAAGTGTCAATAAAAAGAGGCCTATAGTAATATTACAGCTAGGTTTTGCTTCAAGAGGAGAACAGAGATAAAATAATAAGTAGGCCTAAGCAATATGGGACGGTTTAGTTATTAGGTTCCACAGGTTTTTCCACTTAATAATCGGAACCATTTTCAATTCCTTGAAAGTCAGTTCACGGTTCTTAAATTTAAAAAAGTTTTAAAAAGTACATAAATAAAGGGAAATAAATCTATTTGAAGATATAGATATGGTCCAACACTTTGGCTTAGTCAATACTATATCTACCTTCTGAGCAAAGTGACCCTGATTTGATTCCCAGCATGGACAGAAAAATTAACATTAGTGAAATTGGGAATTCCCCTTCCACAGTGATGAATTAATGGCCGGGAGAAAGGGAGGGAGGCTAGGCGATGTGTTTGTACTAGAAAGAAGTTGTTTTGTGAGTCATGTGCTGATATAATAATTTGGTTCAAATCGTGCACATTAAATAACCTAAATATTATAATTTAGACTAATATGTATATGGACTTTGTGTGGGTCTATATATTTAAAAACAATATTTTATTTTTTAAATAAATGGGTAGGCCCTAATTATGACTAGTTAATGATGTCAAATGTATGATGGGGATAAAATGGATTTAGATATGGTTGTATGAGCAAGAGGAAGTTGTAACCTAGAAACGGAATTAATTTAAGTTGCCGTAACAGGTAACCTTGTGGAACTGACCCATCACCAATATATTATGATATACATTTAAAATACAAGGAATAAACTATTTAAATAGCGCTTTCAATACATAATTTAACACAAACCATTATATGTATTAAAAGTCTATCCAACCCTCCTAGTTATAATCGTTTCGGGTCTCGACCACGCTAACTAAACCCCCGACAGGGTTATTTAGGCGTGGAGAGGGCGCCAGTTATCTCTGGAGAATATTGGTCCTAGGAGACGCATTGCAAGGCGCCTTGAAGACATCAGAGCGTAGATAGCACACACTATGGCGCTATGAGACTGTACATTCCATTTAGTTTGAAAGTTTGCAGTCTTACCTCTACAGATTATAATATGGTCTTATATTATAAGATGAGACTTAATGGAACCATGTAAGGGTAGATGTCTACCTTCCAGGGTAAACGAAAGGTACTTCCATCAGATCAAATTATAAAGATTAGGTAATCATAAAATCACGTATGCTATACAGTAAATCATAAGCCAAAGTTACCGTGGTTCGATTCCTGGTAGTGACGACAACTATATTTTAATGTTTGTACACGAGTTTGTTCTTAGTAACATTCAAGCTCAAGGGATGTGTTTATGACTATGAATTTTGCTAAAACAGTTGCATTTATGTCTAACACATGGGCTATTAACGAATTAATATAAGGACTAAGAATGATAAGGGTAGTTTAGAGCAAATGTGCCTGCGTTAGAGTGGAGAGAATACGCAGAAATCACAGTGAAAATTATATATAAAAACTAATCTAACCGGTAAGGATTTAAACTCGGACCTCACAGTTAATAGCAACCAAAGAAACTACCGTTCAAGACCAATCGGTCATCACCGCATCTTACTATCCGTTCGGGATATTTACATTTAACTATAAATCAAGAGTATGGATGAGGTGAGTAAAATGTATAGGAAATGTACCCACATTTGCGTAAAGAGGGATGTGAAACCATTTAAGATGAGACAAAATCCTCAGTCTATTTGCAGGGCTATTATGACCGCACATAACCGGCAAACCAGACTATATGAGCTAAGCATTTAGTACACATACCAACCAGCACTGACTAAAAATAACTAATAAGATTACACGGAAAGGTGAAGATTTTTCTTTGAAGGTAGATGGCACTCTTAATCCGTGTACGTAAAAAAATTAATAATGTACAACGCCTGTTACAACATTTGGCCATCTTTTGAGACTATTTTGCCCCTCTATAAGATTTTTCTGAACGGAACTTTAGCTTTCAAACACAGTAGAGCTTTAATTAAACACTTGGAACAACATTTTAAAACAAATATTCACCAATGGCAGCCAACGTGACTGAAAACAGTTTTCAGCTATGATGTAATTAGCTAAGGCGAAGAGCAAAAAAAAACCTATGGTCGCGAATGAGAGAGCAAAGCAATTTAAAATTGTAATCACTCATAGAGAATGATTGGTTTGAAAAGCAAAGGGATGTAATATGTTTTACCGCAAGGAATTAATGTACCTAGAACAGCAACTAAACTGAATGTATTTCCCGTTCCCACAAATATACACTTTTCACTATAGAAGAATGATATGACATAGTTTCTAGTTTAAAAAGAGTAACTAAGAAAATGGAAAACAATATTGCACACACTTTTACACATTTTTGTCTTTGTTGATTTAGGCAAATTATCTATTTTTTCAAGTAGACTTAAATGTGCGTTAATATTATTAGGGCTGCTTTATATGATAAACACATNTTTTTCAAGTAGACTTAAATGTGCGTTAATATTATTAGGGCTGCTTTATATGATAAACACATTTTTACATATTTGGATTAAATAGCTAAATTATTTACTAATATTTTCACAATAAACAATATAAATACATCTTATTGTTCTATTGAGATACTTCAAAATCATTTGACCAATTTTTTCAACAAATCGAGTCTATATTTGTTGCTTTAATTTATCCTTTGTAAGGAATGGACGAAAATAAATTTAAATACCAAATTTAAAAAAATACTGTCCCAAAATTTTAGGATTTAAAGACATAGATACGGAATTTCAAACAAAATTTCTCGGAATCAAGACCGTATAAAAATTATGTTTTCGTTCAAATCTTGAAATACAATTTCTTTTAGTACAACAATTTTTGTATAATACTTTGAATAAAAATAAAAGTGGGTGAATTAAAAATTACAATGAACACATCGAAAATAACAGAGCTAAAATAAAATAGTAAATTATAGTGGGAGCTAACATTACAAGTCCGACTCCGTGTGTATAAAAACTGTTGAACGAGCTGATTAAAACTAAGACGTAACAACATATCACGATAACTCTTACTATATAAATATGGTTCACAAATATATTTTGTAAAATATTCTATTTAATGGTCATAAAATATCCAAATTACAATAAACATAAGCATTAAGGACATTGCTTGCCTGTGACGTCAGGGCGGCAGATTAGTATTTCCCATGTTGATGAATTTACGCTTCATTCAGAGAGTTTTCTTTTTAAATACAACGTTTAAACAAAAACCATAAATTTTTGCATAATTATTTAGTTCTATAGGGTAATAAAATTGTTTTTATATTGAAGTGGTTTTTGAGTAAACGTATTCTTTATAAATTATCTACAGATTAGGTTATTTGGCATGATCACGAAAATGGCCTGTAGGAGTCTCCCTGCAAGGATGTAGATTAAAAAAAGTACGTGGTACCATGTCTATCTAGAATAGAAAACAAGAAAAAGGTAACACTTCCCCTCTTCCTCTGACGAGTTAAAGGGGAAGTGTTATCAGTCGATAAACAAGAGCCTTTGCAGAGCAAACTGAACATTTTCATCCCTCTTTTTCTATTTTGTACATTGGTGTCTAAGTGTGATATTGCTTAGACTGCTTAGGTGCGTCAAGTTAAGATGCAATCCACTTCAAGAAATCGAAATCTACAATTAGACAAAAGTTAGTTGATCAAACTAGTTGAACCAGTTCTAAAGACAGAAAGCATACCTATTTAAGGTTTCCTAGATGGTAAAGACAATATACTCTTTAAATTTAAAACGCGAAGTGATTCCTTTTTACAATGATTCCAGAAGTTTTGCCTAGTAAATTTTTACGGTTAAAAAACAAAAGCTTTTCACTGAGGATGTGCCCCAAAAATCCAAACTTCAAAAATATTTAAAGAAGAAGCCACAATTTCAGAAAACGGCAATTTATTTCGACAGCAATTTCTTGAATTTTACCAAACTTTTATTTTTTCATTTTAAGCAAAAGCCTTTGCTTCAATGCTATTCATATCACAGTGTATAAATTCTCAAAAACAAAGCCAAAATCTAGACATTATTTAAGTTAGTCAATGGAGGTGTGGACGAAAACAATCAAGGCTTAACTAATCTAGTTTGGTTTGTGTGATTAAGTAGAATTTGAAACCGAGAACTAGAATAATATGACCAAACCCTTCAACATTTTGGAATCTACCCATCACTTACTCGAACCTATTATAGATACTTAATATACTTTTCTTACGGATGGTCATTTATAGCAAATTTGATAAAATACAATCATGTTTTTTTCTGTCAACATTGGCAACATTTTATTATATTAACGGGGTTATTTTATAGGTAAGAGATAGATAGGATTCCTGATGTCATAACTCATTGAATGAGGTCTTTAAAAATAAAAGTCTAGAGATGTGCATCAAAATCACAAGTCTGAACTTAACGCTGTGATTTGGACAAGCAAGAAAGTTTATTTAGGTAATTTTAAAAACCGGTCCTCCCATAAGTAAACGACAACCAACTACGCCAAGTGGCTACGTATAAGTCCCATATATAACCCCAGAGGTACGTTAGGAACGGTTTTGAGCGGGATAAATGATCGGTATCGTGAAAGCTATAATTTAAGCCAAAACATGTTAGTATAAATTTGACCGGTGGTCCATGCATGCTTAGTGCCGAAATGACCCTGGTTCAGATGGGTTAGGGACATGATTTACATTGTGGGCACGTGTTTATAGCGACCTGTCAGCGTAACCAGCACCGCGGGACAACTACATTTCATACTGTCCCCAATTAAAGTGAGGGGTGAAAGTATCGTAAAGTGAGCTCCTTACTTTACCAGTTTTCATTAAATATATGTTTGTTACATTTAAGCGTAACGTGTTTTAATGGTAATTTAGGGAGAGCTTTTCATAAAATAAATCTGTCTTATCTAAAAGTACAAAATATTTGTATATATATTTTATATATTAGTGCGTCTAAAATCTGGGTCATTAATTACGTATTCTAAGGGGTAAGGAATAAGAGTGTAGTTTGAGAATAAATATATCCGTATTAGTGTGAAAAAAGAACGTGATGATGATTATGATGATGATGATAGTAATAATAATAATAATAATAATAATAATAATAATAATAATAATAATAATAAAACACATGTGAAAAACCACCTCTTGGACCCAGGACAAGATTTGAACCTTGATCTCTCCATCCTCACAATCCAGTCTACTGCAATATTAACGTCTTAGACCATGTTAACACCGGTGCAGTAAGTATAAAAGATGGGTTTAATAAAATTGCATTAATAAGTTAGTATATATGTAATTATTTCACAGAGTGTAGCCACGTTCCAAAACAGAGTTTTTAAAAATGTTTACAGCCAAACAGTTAAAAGCAAAGCAGGAAACTATGTGTCTAATATCTTACGTGTATCTACTATAAAACATTGTAGATCTTAATACAAAAACGAAATTAAAATAATTACTATTGACTCAAAATTAGAGTATAAGAGCATTTTACCCATTTGAACCCACTCTTTGGGCGCGAACTAAACGATAAGCTCATCCAGTCTGGTTTGTCGGTGCCGAGAAGGTCAAGGTTCAAATTCTGGCCAAGGATATTTTTTCCTAAGTCTTTAACCAATCTACCTCCATGCCAATGCGCGCACATTTACTCCAAAAGTGTACCTCCCTCATCTTTACTCCGCTAGTTTAGTTAAAATTGGAGGATAGCCCTAGCGGGTAGAAAGAAGCGAAAAAAAAATCAAATGTATTCCAATGTACATAGCTATAGCATATAGTCGTTGAAATATTTCTATTTTTTATTTTTGTGGGGGTGGAGGAGTATTTAAGTCAAAAACATATTACAAATAATATATATATATATATTACAAATAATATATATATATATATACATTTATATATTACTAATATAAATTATTTTTAAAATGACTTACATAATATATATATATACAAATAAATAAAATAAGGGAAAAAGTATATTTTATGTAAGTCGTAAGTCATTTTTAAAATAATTTATGTGAGTACTGTAAGTTGTCAAAAAATTATGTAAAAATTGGAAGTTGACATCTTTAATGGTTTCTAAGATAACGGATTAAATAATTTGGTACTTTAATAATGCTTGTTAAGGTATTCTGACTATTTAAAGGGACGTCTAAACGCCATTGTCTGGCATAGTTGGTAATAATAAACTAAGAACAAAATCACTAAGCAAGAATGTTTGAAATTGAAAACTAGCATAAAAAAAACAAAATAGACCAATTTAGAGAAAATTCCGAGAATTTCGTTTCATAAAAAAATATTTAATCTCCGTAATTCTATACAAAAGACTGAGATGATATATTTCAACGTAATTTAATACAATGTTTAATACTGTACCGATATGAGTTGTCAGTTTTTAAAATCAATGTCAAATTAAAGGGGAAACTAAAGCTAAATTGTTAAAGTGCACCTGTCTTAAATAATATTCTTTCCGGTTTTTTAAAGAACAGATTTAAGTCAACGTAGCACATTTTTAATGAAATACAAGCTCTCCATTTCAAACATAAATATCCTCTGCTAGTTGAAAGTTTAGCTCCGGCAATAGTTTCCAAGCGATCCAAATGTTAATCTCTGTTATTGAGAAGGAAAAAGAGGCGTTCACTCGAACGTTAATTAACTGTCGTGACAAGTTATATCCGTAGCCTCCTCGAAAAGATGTGGGAAAGTCTGATGGATGGACCGATGTTCTCACAATCATAATCCGAGACACAAGGAAGTGGTTCGAGTGGGCTAGACACTGAAATTACGAAAAACGGAGGGAAAATAGCGTGCAAAAAGCGTTAAATCATTTTGGGAATCCTTGGCCACGGTAATTCGCAAAATACTAATACAATATTAATATGAAAACTACGCCTTAATAGAGGCCTATTGGTATATAAAATGTAATCTAAAATCATTAAGTTTCCCCCCGAAATTGTTGGTTTCATCTATATAAAAGTATTACCAACCTTTTAATATTTAGCGATTATTTTAGTAAAAATGTGTAGATTTTGAAAAGTGTGGATCATTCATTGCCTTATATTACATTTTAAAGAACCACCCATGATTTAATTATTTAAAATGTTTTGGGTTTCCTTGCATTAAGAATTATAGGTTCCAAAAATAAAATAAGTGTGTATCAATGATGAATATGGTCATTTCTCAAAATTTGACTTTTATCGTAATAATTACTTTTCAAAAAAGTCACATTCCTATTTCCATATCTAAATTTAATAGTATCAAGGTTATTTTATTAGTATGCCAATTTTACATTCACCTTTTTAACATCGAACAATATTAATAAAAACTGTGTACGTATAAGGAAGTATTTGGTTAAGTTAATAGGTGCCACGGAGTCCTAATCGTCATGTATTAATTAAATTCATAGGTATTAATATGTGCACATTGAGTTTTGTTGAGATCGGATTAAAGTAGCTATTTTTAAAACTTCAAGCCCACAATGGAACCCTCTTTTTAAAAATGTCTTCATATTTCAACGTTTTTATTTTAATTCTTGTAGGAGATTTAACTTTTTTCAAAGTGTAAGTCAATGATTTGTGATTTACTCATACATAAGCATCAAATATTAGTTTATTGCTATAATTGCTATAATGTGGTCAAAATGGGCTAGTTAATAGGAACAAGTTAAACTAAATAAATAAAAATTTATATAGGTCAGTTGATTCAAAATAATAATAAAAAAATTGTTTTATTTTTTGTTAGAGAGAGGGTTGGGCACCTCACTCTTATATTTAAAAGTATTTACGTAGAGTTTCAAAAGGTTATTTCTACTGTATTTCATTCCAAGTTGTTGTATGATCAGCTGTATCTCACTATTTTCATAGTCTGTGACGTCAATAATCCTACGGCATGATCTTTTCCATTGAAAACAGCAATGTAATGTTTTAGTGCAATGTTGTTAAAAGTACAGGGTGAGGCCGAAACAATTAGACAATTAGTAACCTGAAAATTAACACTTTAATTGAAAAATAAATATTCACTAGCTAAATAAAAGCAAACCACATTCTACAGTTTTTCACTTTTGAAGATAATGTTACTCAGGTGAGTTCCACTGGACGTCAGGTAAACCTCAGCACGTTGTCCATCACTTTCCTCAACATAGAATGTCTAACTGTTTCTGCCCCACCCTATTAAGCGATTTGGTTCCCTCCTCCTTAGTCCTCGAAAATGAATCCTAGATACGTACCTTTTGGGTGGTACTGACGCAGATGTAAAATATATGTTGGGGTTTTGCCCTTTTATACAATTGAACTCAAATTTTCTTACGAATTTACATGTCTGACCGCTATAAAGAGTTGCTGGATCTACTTTTACGTATTCATAAGTCAAGTTATTTATAGATATCATCAATACCTATAGAATAATACTGATAATATTATATTATACTGTATTAATAATGTTAATTGATAAAAATATGTTTGAAAGGTGCTCCAACTGTCCAGTCATAGTAAAATAAAGTTATAGTAAATATTTATAATAGGGCTGCGTATGTAGTACTGCCGGGCAAATGACCAAATTTTGACGGTTTCGGTTATATTAGTTTCGTTTTATTTTCCAAATTCTACCTAAGCACACAATTCAAAGTGGATTAATTATTTTTTTCTCTCTGTAATATGGGTATTGGGTAGTTACAAAATTCGTAATCCGGCGGGCCAGTAGTACTAGACATAAAATGTGCAAATAATTTGTATATGTAAATTTAAAAATAATGTGTATGTCAATCACATCTGTTAATTTCAATCTAGGTATCTGTTTGTTAATATTTTGCTAAACTTCCATCACTAAGAACCGAAAACAGACTATCTAGAAATATAAACAATCTCCGGTAGATCTATTTAAGTAGCGAACCAGAGGAACTGAAGGAGAAAAGAACAAAAATCAACAATTCTTAGTTCGTAGTGTTACTACTATTATTCTACGTTTAGTTTGTTTGAAAACCTCCTTTCTCTAGATAGTCCAATAGGTGAATATAGCCTGCCTCAATGGTCGCATGGTTTATGGCGTCACTCTCGTGTTAGACTAGACTGGCCGATGACAAGGAGAACGCGTGTAGTGAGGGGGGGTTGTTACCAAATAATTTTTTACTTTCCCTCTAGGCAAGTTCGAGTTCCTTATCCCTAGCTCACTAGCGTATTAAGAACATATGCGTATAAACTGTACAGTTGTAAGACGCAGTGTAAAAATAAGGATGATAATCTCGGTAAAGAGCCCTAGGCCTCGTGGTAAACTCACATTTATCTCAATTTATTACTATATATATATATAATTCTGGGAGCTGAAGGAGGAGGCAGAGGACAGGACGCATTGGCGGTCTAAGTTCACCGACTGCAAAAGGAATAGATAGAACTGTCGTAGGACAGAACACCCAATAATAATATATATAATATATAGGGAGAAAGAGAGTGGATATTGTGCACTATTTTCACTAAATGAAAACTAAAACAAAATAAAGGAGTATTTTTATCATGTAATTAAAACAAGCCTATTATTAAACAAAGTTTTAAAATCACCCATGTTTTACCTCTGAACAGTCGACAATCATCATGTTTAATATTGGCTCCATCCGCAAGACTCAGCGATCCGGTTCGCCCCTTCCTTTGTCTAGAGGACGTAAATACAATAAATAGCTGGCAACGTCGATAGCAGAAGAGTAGGAAAGGAGAAGGGAGTTGGGACCTTTGGGAACCGCACGCTTCCCCTAAAAATTAAGATGTGAACTAAACATTCTTTCTTAGATTAAAATAGTTTTCAATCAAATTGTATTGCATTGATCTATAAAAGGGTTAAACTTAATTTCTGAGGGCACCACGAGTCAACTTTGGCTCCTCCTTCCATTCTTAAAAACCGAGCGCTTTTCTAAGCTCCTGGTTGCGGGGAAGGACATTCAATCACAAGCGAATAACAACGCTGTCAACATTACGGGTAGAATAAGCCTGCTCTTTGTCACTATTTTTTTTTAAATTTCTACATCAGAAATGATTCCTGTCAAATTAGGAAAAAAAAAAAAATGTGTTATAACAACACCAAGATCAAATTGTAATTACGAACCGCTGGGGCTCATCTTTCCATGTACCGTCAAATATGCTTCGCTAAAAAGTTGTGGTAAAAACTAATAACCTTATGAAAAAAAACTGTTATGTCCTCCATCTTTAGTTAACTTATTAATCAACACACTATTTCGTCTTTCTTTCGATTTAAATAACGAAAAGCTTATGGTTTTGTCTTATTTAAATAGTAATAGGAATAATATTAATATAAACACATTTAATAAATTTTTTCCGGTTTTCTGTTATTATGATTTATTTTGAATGTCTACTAAATCACAAAAAATCCTTATTTTATTTCGTGTAATTTTAAGCATTTTATAATATTATGTGAGATATAAATTTTAAAACTACTATAGTTATTATTATTATTATTATTATTATTATTATTATTATTATTATTATTATTAAAATAGCTTCCACCGGAGGAATATGTTTGCTACAGTGTTGCATTGTTTACCATATTTTGGTGGAACTAAAATAAGCTTCTTGTGGGTGTGATGAGTTTGATATTTTCAATGATGAAGCAAACACATTTTAAAGTATATTAATTATTTTTGCATTATATATTTTATTCGAGAAGAAGTGAACTTAGCCATGCACATATTTCTATCGTGCTTATCTTGATTCTAGGCAGAGATATCTGGGGGTACTTTGATGATAACGTAGCTTCCCTCCCCTCGTTTCAGGTGAATGTTGAAGCATCGTCTTAGATCTGCCCTTCTACTTCGTAGAATCTACTTATTTTATAATTTGAGCTTATAATTTTCTTGATTGTTCTCAGGCACTTAAACACACAATGGTAGGCACGGAGACTAAACATCAAGACCGTATAGACTGGTTCGCTGGTGACAAGAAGGTCAGGGTTCGAATATTAAAATTCTACCTTTATTATAGAGGGCGAATATGTGGATAGCCCGGACGGATAAGATAGTAAAATACATAGCGAGTAAAAAGACAAAACAAATCTAGCATTCTTCAACAGTAGCAAAACCGATTTTAAAATAATAATAATGTATTTTAGTTGGTAATTTTTAATCAACTATGACTACCATATGAACACGATTAGACACATTATTGTGGTTGCGTCCAACGTTTCAATTCCAGCCTAGGAACCTAAGTTTAGCCTCCACCACAGGAATAATATAGCATCAAGTAGTCGACTGGTAGTACCAGCTGATGATGATGATGATGATTGCACCCATTGCTCAACCTCCTGCTTGGATTGCTTCGGACGAGAGGTCACAAAGGTGGAAGAGCGGCACGAGTTGGCAACCTGTGGGCACGACCCCCGTCAAAAGATCTCGTGCATGCAGCCCGGTCATTACGTCCACCCCAACCAGAGAGAGGGGGAGGGGACAGACGGGTTCATGCACAACACCAAAGCATTCCTCAATGATATACACCTACACTACGTGCACCGCAAGACCAACTATTTTGATGTGAATTTGGATACTTTTTTAAAAATAGAAAAAAGATAATAATATACATTCGTTTCTCACCTGCTTTCTCACTAGAAAACAAAATAATACAATTGGATCTCAATGGGAGTCGAACCAACAAAGACAATCCATGGACCCCCAACATTGTTTATTATAAAACAAAAGTTTGTAGATCAAGAAGGTACAAATGGTATCCCAACACAAGAATAAAATGTTAAAAACAGTTCAAAACTCTTTTGGACCCCCTTAAAGTATTATATCAAGCAGCTGTCAATTTATCAGTAGCTTGGCATGGTGTATTGCCTGGATAAGGAGAGTTTAAACTGTGACTGTGAATTGTTCTCATCACTCAGTAGAACACTCAATTGGTCAGCTTGGCATGGTGTATTGCCTGGATAAGGAGAGTTTAAACTGTGCCTGTGAATTGTTCTCATCACTCAGTAGAACACTCATTGGTCAGCTTGGCATGATGTATTCCCTGGGTAAGGAGAGTTTAAACTGTGCCTTTGAATTGTTCTCATCACTCAGTAGAACACTCATTGGTCAGATTTAAAAGAAAATACATACTCTAGTCATGTGAAGTATGTGCCTATGTGTGGTTGGTAAAACTGGAACCGAGTGAGTGAGCATATATGACAAACACTTATATGACTAGTCTGGGGTCTTGTTCCAATAATGGTTAGGCCGCTTTCAGATGATACGACTTTTTGCCGTGCGCCGTGTCCGGGGCGCCGTGCATAGCAAAGGACGCGCCGTCGAACAAACTGGGTGATTGTGAAAAGCCACGACACGACTTCACGCCGTATTCCCACCCCTGATAGTTAATCTCAAGTTGCCACCATTAACAGTTATGAGAAATTGTTGTTGAATGTGTACTATTTTAATATAAACAGTAAAAAGTTCACGAGTCAGGAAGTGGGTTCATCCTTTAAATCTCCAAAGACTAATTCCTGGAAGTTCGGGTTCAGTTCCTTGAACAATTCCCTCCATGCGCCTGTAGTTTCCGTTCGTGACTTGTACTCTTCTAGGCTTTTATCTCAAGGAGCCGGTCTGTTTGATTCTAGGTCTATGAATAGCTCATCTACCTCACAACCCTCCATTATACAGAAACAAAAACAAGATTTTAAAATGCACAAACTCACTTTGGTGATCGAATGGTCTAGGACGCTACTCTCGCAGTAGACTAGTCTGCCGATGATGGGGAGATCGGGGTTTGAACCTTGGGTGTATTGAGGTTTTTTCCAAAGTAGTTGTCCACTCTCCTTCCAAGCAAATGCGGATACACTTCCTCTAAACACAATACCTTATCCCTAGAACCACTAGCGTAATTAGCACATACTCCCTAAGGATATTCGAGATTCGAGACTCAAATCTTGAAAAAAACATTTTTTTTTTTTTCAATTTCTTAAATTATATTTGTTTTAGAATTCTAATGGTGGTTTATAACTAATTATAATTTTAGGATGAACTTAGCAACCAAGCCCCAGACAAGTGGTTTAACACTTAACTGAATGTTATAATGAATGGATTGTAAGAAAGAATGTTAACATTGTTACTAGTTGTTTTTTCTATTATTTTATTATATTTATATTTCCTTTCAAGTTCATAATTTTTTTCCAAGATTCTGATTCCGATTCGAGATTCTAAGGTTAATTGAGGATTCGGATTTGAGATTTTGATTCGTTAAATAGTGGATTTGACCCACCTTTACTTAAGATGGTATAAAACTAGTGAAATAGTTCATTTTAAATCCACCAAAATAGCGTTGAGCTTACCGTGGATGGACTATAATATATTGGCATCTTCAGAACTTTCACACACAGCATGTTTCTTTGTAGCTAACGCCCTGCTGAACGTAATGGGATTACTTTGAACTTAGAAAAGAGGAAAATATGGTTACGTCAAAACTAGGACAACTTAGCCGGGTTATTTTTTTTTAGAGGGTAGGACATATGACCATAGAGGATTATATGGGTAGTAAACTTGAACCCGTGAGGGATATTAGGCACAGCCGAATCGATTGTCTACTACTTACGGAAACTTGTAGTTTGCGACAACGTTCTATGTCTCAATATTGAAAGTAAACTGATATTGATAAACCAGGGTTAATACTTTTTTTTAAATTATGAAATTCCCTGACTTAAAGGTTTTCTAACAAAATATTTGCATTTTCACAGTATTTTATGCACAAATCTACAAATGAATCTAATTATTTTCATGATTTTATAATTCATTCTTAACAAGAAGGTATCTTTATGACAAATATGCCCGTACTTTTTTGAAAAATCTCATGAAATGGAGATAAAACTATTAGTTCACACTTGGACTTTTACTTTATATTTCGAATATTAAAGCAACAATTTGAGAATTCTAATGACTTTTTACATTTTACTTTTCTCCGTCATACCAAATTCTCTAGATCTAACTTGTCCAGGTTTCCCCTGCTGTCCAGGTGTGTACTGACCCTGTGAACGTTATGCATTTTGCAGTTTAGTTTGTTTTGACAAAGCGTGGAAATATGTTTATATAGGCCCTACACTATAAGCCATTCCACTCCTAAATTGCAGTACAGGCTCTTATGGATACTTTCCATCTCTTTCTAACCCACTGGTTTCCACGTAGTGCTGTCCTTTATTCAACCAAGCGGGGTTGCCATTTTGTAGCTTAAAAATGAACATTGGTATTTCTATATCATTAGCTTACGATATTATATAAAATTAACTGCTACATTTATTTAAAGATATATAAATTTAAAAAATAAATACAACCACCTATTTATTTAAAAAAAATAAAATTAACGTTGTGTCTCAGTTTTACGAGTTTCCAAATATATATAACGTCATAAATATCGTTCAAATCTAGTGTAAAATTTAAAAAAATGACTATGGGTGTAGTAAGAGTTATGAAAAACGCCTGAAATGTCTGAAATCTTTTACAAGAGGTTAGACAAAAATTAAAACATATAATAACTCTTGAAATATTTAAAGTAAAACATGAAAAAGTTGTCTTGTTAGAAACTTTTTTCTTTTGATTTTACAAGGGCATATTATATGAAGGAAATTAAAATAGTTCTAGTTTATTTTTGAAATAACTACGGGCCATAAGCACCTCCCGTTTGTGTGGTGGCGTTTTGAGTAGCAGAGTATGAACATTAATTTACCTCCTGGTATTGGCGTTGAAAACTGAAGAATTATGTCGTAGCATCCCATTCTCATACAAACTGATAATATTTGCTAAACGTACATCGTTTAGTCAATTTTACATTAATATGGATACTATTATACTTATTTGTTTGTTTGGTTCAATAGGTTGCAATTTACTAGACAATGTTAAATATTTTAAAACACATGTCACGTGCAACAACAACTTATTATACCAAAATAATCTTCTCGGTGAAGAAAATGTAGCGAGTGAGACCATGCTTGGGCCAGCCCTGAACAGTCACCAGGCTTGGGCCACCCCTATTAGTAATGGGGTGGGG
>CABFWB010002007.1:0-26341 GCA_902151455.1 Timema bartmani
AGCAAGGGTTTGAGTTTGAGTGTTAGCATTTAATTTCTTGAGTTGAAGTCACTTTCATAATTAATATCAAATGGTATTCGTAAGTAGCGATCTCTCGGGTGTTTTATTCCTTTTCATAAGAGAAAACAAAAGTTTCGCACACACACACAAATTACATGCTGCTAAACAAGGCACATGTTTGGTGAGCAAATTTAACAGTTTTTTGGAATCGATCTTGGGTAAGTAAAGCGAAAAACTTTGGTGCAGCAACCTTGCTAGATTATACCAAACAACCAATGCCCAGTTTCCAAATGTCATGATCCCAAATGGTGTATATCTACAAATTTTATAAAAAGATGAATTGGGCCGCATTGTATGTTGGTTTATCAAAAGTTCCACAGGCCGCGAGTTTGATATACCTGGGTAAACGTTTATTAATTTATATAATTGAAGCTAATAAAGAAACATATATTTTAAGAAAGGAAAAAAGGTTACCTAATACTTATAAAGAGAGATAACAGTTAATTATTTACTGAAAAATACTAAAGATCACTTTAATTTTTTTTCACTGCAAACCCTTGGTATTTTTACTGCGTTCTAAAGTAAAAAAACACCTTGTAGCAGGTAGACAAAATGTGTCTTATAAAGTTTTAATAGCTAATGGAGCGTACTTTTGTAAGTGTGGGAATGAACTTTCAAGTTCCTAGTGCCATAGGCTAAGTAAGAAGGCCCTAATAGAAGTGTTAATGTTAGGCTACTTTTAAATAAATAAGACTAAAGAATCATTAAGTAACATTTCATTTTATAAAGCTCAATATGTTGCTGTACTGTTGTAAAATCTAGCTTGAAGTCAAATTTAAACAAAAGCAAGGTTTATGTGTTGAAACAAAATTATCATGAGCGAGTGGCAAAGACATAGTATCAAAATATTTTAAAAAGTGTAATTGTTTATTTTCCAAAGTTTTAGAATTTATTTGCTCTGTGTTGTTGTTTTTTATACGACGTATTTCTATCCATACGGGCTTCCCGCATTTAGTTACTTTAAGCGGTTAGGTTTTAGGAAGATAGAATTCTGACTAAATGTACTCACATTTGCTCGAAGGGAAAGTGTAAAACTATTAAGAGAGAAAAAAGACTCAGTACACTATGCTAGGATTTGAACTTTGACCTTCAAGCCACCGGAAAACCAATCTAGACAAACTTGAAGAGTGTACCCGCGTGTATACCGATGCGGATTTCAATAATCGGTTTCGGTTTTGTCTTGTGAATAATCCAGAAGCCTGCGCTTTTAATTCAAATTGCATTTCTTTTAAAAATCCATGATTTTTTTACTCACTATTCAGGGTGTGACGAGCCATTTTAATTTAATATATTAACCTTAATTTACAATCGTTAACTTTACAAAAGTGCTAATAAGAAATAACTTTATGAAAAGTCCAACAAAAAGTAAAAGTCAAATTACATAACAAAAAAGCTTCTTTGCCAACGAGCTTTATAAATGACCTCATTTTGCTTAACGTTTTCGCGTGCGGATAGATTGTACATCATGCCATTTAAGAGTTGAAGGTATTTGTAAAACAAAATAATAATTTTAATGGCAATCTTAAATTCATCATGGGTACAGTTTCTAAATTCTAATGTAATGAGAGAATGAATATGAGTAACGACTGCAGATGTGATGCTTGACAAACAAGTAAAAACGCACGCAACTTTAGAAAACTAAAACAGAAAAATTTAAATAAGTTAGTTTGATAAATGATATTTGCTTCGGTAAACTTGCCAAAACCTAGCTTTGCTGAAAAATAAAAACAGTAGCGTTTATAGAATAACATATTATTTGCTTTTACAGTGTTCATGGAGAAGAAAGGTTACTTCAAAATTCCCTGTCTTTTCTAAGTTTTCCAGAAGGAATTCCCACCGTTCCAATTATTCTTAGATAGAATTATGAAATTATTTTAAAATAATTTTGAAGTCATGTGACTTATGTCTTATAACGGATGATTTATGCTTGGTGACGAAATAAATGTAGGGGCTGTATAACCCAATATTTCTGGAAAGGAGGGGAAGGGGTGGATTAGTAAGAGATATGTTAGATTCAAAATTATTAATTCTTCACTTCGCTCTTTTGCTCTATACAAATATTTATACCTTGTTTTATTATAATTTAAGATTGTGATTTTTCCTACTTTTCCCAGGCGTCAGTGAATTTGCCTAAAATTCATATTTCCACTCAAAATAATAGCGATTTTGAAATAATGAATGTGTTATTTATGTGATGCATATGAGATATACACTAAGTTTGAAAAGGTTAGGAAAAAAAATTACTGATCCTACTTGCATTAATAATGATAATTCATGCCACGTGGTATGCATCTGTTACGTTAGACAGATGGTGTCAATTTGTATAGTTGTAAACAATAATATTGTGACCTTTTGTAAATATGTTTATATTTTAAATTTATTCTGAGAGGTTCTTTCTATAACGATCCAACTATACATCGTTTCTAAAATAAAGGACGAAACAAGACAAAATATTGATTAAACTTTGAAGGAGTCACTTATTTATTTGATAAAAAGTTTTTGATAAATGAAATACGGTGTAATTTAGACGATCCATTAAAGATCTTTGATAAAATGTTATTATTTTACAAATTTTTTATAAAACATTTGCATTATAGAACATAAGCTAGGATTTTTATCAAAGAAAATGACAAGATCTGTAAGTTAGATTAACCTGGACATGCGACGCCATTAAAAATTTAACTGTACAGTATGAACAAAATACAAACAAGCTACACACTTAGGTTAGAGCCTATTTTTTTTTTTCCTTTTAATTAATAGAGTAACTTGGGTGGGGTTTTTATTGCGGTCCATTTGTAAATATTTTTTTACGTGATTGGCATCAAGTTTCGTAATCACACTCATTTATTATACCAAGAGTGAGAAAAATGTGATGTGATGTAACTAATAGAACACATTTTATTAAAGGCACCGGTGTGTGCGCGGTCTAAAGGTCAAGTTCATTTATTTTAGTTCACCGGTGACGAGGAGGTCTGGATTCAAGTCCCGGCATAGTAAACTAAGGGTTTATTTTCCGATAGGGTTTCCCACTTTCCGTCCATAAAAATACGGGTATAATTACTCTAAAATGGTAGGCTACTTTTCTCATCCCTACCTTTTTAGTGTTATTAATAAAATGCGTTCACACCGATGGGGTAGTGATCAACCGTGAAAATAAAATTGATCAAATATACTATCAAATATTTAAAAATTTATTTTGTGAAATTATTTTTGTCCCCCATTTTATAAAATAAATACGACAGTGTTGTACCGCCCCGAGTCTCGCTAACCACAAGTAACGAACCTCCCTGGACCGACGTCATCCTCCACCGAGGCCATGGAAAATAGACCACTTGTGCAGGATAAGGATACTTTGATGATGACTTGAAAGATATATTCGTCATATGATGTCATACTCCCCAACACACACACACACACATACTGACACGGCTTGCATTTGTAAGTAGCCTAAATATGCAGCAATAGGCAAATTTTACTCTCTCCTTCTCTACCACTCTCCGTGAAAGGGACAACTTGTTTACAGTCCAATTTTCTTAGAAAGAAGCTTTTATAAAATACAAACTTTTTTTGCAGACAATAATGAAAAACTTTTTCTATTTTTTTGTTTTGTGTTATTCTATAGGCATTGCGAGTATTTATCAGAAGTGACAGGTTGCAGCTCACATGAATTGACGTGAAATTAGACCTAACAGCTTTTGTAGCTGTCAAATAAGGCACTTCCAATTAAAATTGGACTGTCGGTTGATCCCAAACGCAATGGATTGCTGACGATCGCCCAGCGCAAAGACGTGAGTCTCATCAAGTCTGGTTCGCAGAAGAAGGAAAGGTCAGGAATCAAATTCCAACCCCGTGTTTTGACTTTTGAGTGTTTTTTTTTATCATATAGTATACAAGATCATAAAAACAATAACGAATTTCAATAGTTTTTAATTTCCCGCGCCGAAAAGAAATAACACAACTTTTTAGGTAGAAATTACCATGATAAAAACTTTGGACTTTATAAAAAGATGTAGCTTCAAAATTCAAAAAATTCAATTTAGGATAATTATTTCTGTTTTAAGATTAGACTAATAGAATAGTTGTATTAAATGAAGGAAATAAATCAGTAACCAAATTTAAGACAAACAACGTTAGTGGTTTATCATCAGAAGCAAGCAGTTACAGGTTGCTGTTAGAACTATCACGGGAACACACCAGGTATCGTTCGTTGGACGTGTGAGAAGCACTTGCCGCGGAGATCAACGCTTGCCATCTTCAGGGTTCGTCCTTGCGCTGTGTTGATTTGATTGTCATTGCATGGAAAACCTTGATAGGAAATTGTATACGTTTGAAATGGAAGGGGAGTTCTGATGGAACCATGGGAATTTTTGGTATTACAACTCCTTCAACCCGTAGTGCAACCTGTTATGATAGTCACCTCTATGATCAAGTTTTACAGACAGTTTACCTGTAGGATGGTCTCATCACACAGTTTATGTGGGTTCAAATTACGCAGAAAAATGATAGGTGATCAAATTTTAATTGAAGACCGTGAAATAATAAACCGAATGGACTAAGGGAATTGAAACATTAGACAAGGTAGTGCCTATGGACATGTAAGCGTAAACCGACATTTTGTTTTATAGCTAGTGGGCCTAGAGATTATAGTTTGTGCCAAATTTAAAAAAAAATCCACTATCAGTAAACTAGGCATTAGTAAGTTTTCCTAGGGAAAAAAAATTGATAGTCATATGAACCATCTTAAGGTGTAAATTTTGAAAAAAAATTGCAATAGCCATTTTAAAAGCTTAAAAATTTTCAAAAATCAGTTATCAGTCATAAGTAAAATAACAATTTCAAAATATTTTAAATTTTTAAAAATTATTAAAATACCCTAAATTTTATAAATAAACTCAAAATTAAAAAGATCTTCGAAGTATTACTATGTCACATATAGGCCCAAATATAAGTTTGAACAAAATCCATGTAACGGTTTCGGGTGTCCCAAGGACAGACAAATAATTGCAAGACCCACTTTTTACATTATCTAGCTCAACCCCTCGGAGAGAGAAGTATTGTGATCGTCAAAAAATCAAACTCGATATTTTGATAAATATCGACGTTTCATGACCCCCTGAAATCGAGAAATGGTTTTTGCGGTGCCGTCTGTTTGTATCTCGGCCTAGAGCCGAAACCATTTTACCGATCGGGCTAAAATTTGGTATCTTGGGTTTTATAAGGTTCCTCCTAGGAGTTTTTGGAATTAAATATCTAACCCCAAAATTAAGGGTAGTTTACTGAAGGGCAGTAAAAAAAAAGGNGGGGGGGGGGAATTTTATTTTCTCGAATCCACTCAAGCAATTTTTATTACCTTTTTTATTTATGCATTGTTTAATATTACAAACAAAATGACAGCTCCCGTTTTCCCACGAAAATGAATTTAAAGGTAGCTTACTTTACATAAGCGTGGATTTCCAATTATGAATCATATCTCCGCAACTATTTGAGATACGAAATAACTGATCATTATAAAATAGTAGTACTTTTAAAAATAAAAATCTTTTATTTGGAAAATATTTTATAAAACTAATCGTTTCTTAGATCTAGCTAGCCTGGGCAAATAGATATAAATACATGGAGTACTTTGAAATATTTTAATTAATTGTTCTGCTCTTTGGTTGATTGAAATGTTTCTTTTTTCTGTAAGTGTGTATTATTTATTTTATGCTCTTTGGTGGAATGTTTCAGAAGAATGTATTATATTATTTCGTTTAATTATCTTGGGTGTGTTTAGTAAATGTCTCTATTTTAAGATAAACGAAAGAGATTTTTTGTTGTTGTTCAAGAACACATATTATACGTCAAGCTTCATAATAATCTTGAGGTAGAAAGTGTTGTTATTACAATACTTTCTCTTTATGAGAGAGAAAACATGATGAAAGTAAATATCATGGTTGCAATTTAATAGCGGTTATTATCCTACAAACTATCTAGAGTAATTTGCTTCTTATATTTTTTAGATTTCCTTCACATTTAATTACTTAACAATAATGCTCCAGTTTAATTCGTTTAGTGCCGAAGGGCATCGGTGGTACTGTACATTGGATGTGGTACAGTACAGTGAATAATAAATAAAAGCAAAATACTGCAATAGAGGCAAAAGTAGCTACCTTCAGGCTAGCTTGCTACCCCACCCCCCCCCNGGGAGGTCTCGAATAAATAGGCGGTCCACACATAGCCCCAGGACTTCCCAATGGAGAACGATTGTGCGGAAACTATAATGGATCCGAAAACATGAAAAGAGCAACTATTATATTAAAAGTTATTCTAGACGACGGAAATACCTATAAACATAATAATCAAACTTTGCAGAATGACATAATCGCTAAGTTTTCATGAGAATATAACTACACAAAGTATTGTTTTTACTTTCTTATCTAAAGAGAAAGTATTTTATTCGTGTAAGTTTTCAACCTCGAGATTATGATGAATATTTACGTTTTATGTGCTCCCTAAACAAAACAAAACAAAACAAAACGTGAATTTTACTATTTTGTCCGTCCCATGTTTGTCTCAAGACATAGGTCCAAAACGATTTGATGGATTTTGTTCAGACTTGATATTTAACCAGATGTAATATGGTTAAACCTCAAGATATATTTTTTTAATTAATTGGACCTAGCACTTTAATTAAGGGTGGTTTATAAATGAGTAATTTTTGAAAATTCTAAATATTTTAAAATTGGCTTTTACGATTTTGTTTAAAATGTATAATATTATGTGGGGAGTGTTTGACATGACAAATAAAAATTTATATTATTTTTCAAAGTAAAAAATTATTTAAGGATAGGCCTAGTTTACAAAATAACTGATTTATTTTTTGTTTTTTACATATGGCTCCAACCATTAGGTTCAAAGTGGGTATATGAATACTATTTACGTGATCATTTATATTGGTTTTATGTTGTGTTTTTTAAATAAATTAAATTAAGTGTACGGTAGTTTAATTACAATACATTTAATAAAATTTGAAATTTTTTCGAAAATGGCTTTTAATAGTTAGTCAAAAATGAGTATCTGAGAACTTTTTTTCATTATCAATAATAGGTAGTTCAATTTTTTCTTTCACAAATACTAACAATTTGAGGGTAGTTTACAACTGATGTTTGAAAACTTAAAAATTGCTTTAATAATTGTGTGTGAAATTCATATAGGCCCTATGAAGTGTTTATTATTGTGGTCAACAAGATGATAACTTATATTTGTTTTTCTGAAGAAAACTTACTTAAGGTTAGTTTACTGATGAGACTGTGTTGCACTAATTATTTTTAAACTAGCAACATTCAACGTAAATTTTCTAAACCAAATCACTTTCATCATCACAGGACTTACACGCTAAAAAAAAACCCTCTAAAACAGACACAATTCCCTGCAGGGCTATTATGACCACGACGCAAAACGAATTTGCGACCGTTAGTATAGAGCTAGACTTTGCGTCAAAAGTTATTATGGTCGACCACTTTGCGAAAGCAAAGTACTTGCGAGCGCAAATATTTTCCTAGTATAGTGACGCTAAGTTGCGCAGACATTTTACTTGTCCTTTGGTTTGCGTTATGAGGTTATGTTTGCTAGTTTTTGTAATTTATTAGGTGTTTTGTGTTACCTGATTTAAACTTGCCATCTCATTAGCCCAATATAATAATTTCAAAACTTTTTTTTGTGTGTTTCACATAATCTAACTTTAAATAGGTCTATATCATAATGTAAGCCAAGAGTGGGGATAGTACGCTTACACTGAATTTTAAAAGAATATTTTCTTTGAAACATAATACTATCAAAATGCATTATTATTCAACATATACACACTGATAATTGGGACATTCCAATACTAATTGTTTGTAGGTTTTATAATAGGTGGAAGTTAGTTAGGCTTCAAAATATTTGGGATGTTAGTAGTATTTTGACCTACCTCATGGGGCAACATTGACCAAGACGTTAATCTCTTTAGTCTAATTTTCCAATGGTGGGGAGGTTGGGATTTGAATCCTAGCTGGGTGTGATGAGTGATTTTATTTCTCTAAATGTTTTCTCACTCTCCCGCTATACAAATCCGAATTCTATAACTCAACCTTTATCATCTAAGTATACCCTATGGCTATTAGTGTTAAACACATGAACAGACCAGTTGACAAGATAATAAAAAGGTAGGCCTAATCTGTTTAAGATACCTCAACATAACTTTAATAATGTAAGCCTATTTAAACTGAATCGTACATACAGTAGTAATTACTTTCCATATTAATGTGAGTTGTAGGCCTATGAAATAATGCAGCCAAGACTGGAAATAACCAAAATAGGCCCTAGCTTAATATGTACATGTGGTTTGGTATAGGCCTAGGTTTTTTAATCATAAAAGATTTATCAAATTTATCTGAAACCGATAATTAGTAGTTAGTTATTAGTTATCCTGAAGTGAATAAATTGCAAATAACTCATTATAAAGAAATATAATATCCTTATATTCTTAGTCACTTAACTAAAGTCTCAAGAATTCCCTTTAAATAAAATATGGATTTTATTATTTCTAACCATCCAAACCACCCTCTCGTTCACTTTATTGTTAACTTAGTAGACTGACTGGGTATAAATGCCCATTGTTTTGACATTAAGTTGTCGAAAATATTCCGTGTAAACACTATTTTTGGGAGTTCTTGAACGCTTTCATCAACTGTATATAACTAGTTTTATTTACTAAGATCTTCACACAACATATTAATTGTTCCAGTATTAACACAAATATGTGGAGAATAAGGCATTGGGTCGTAAAGCATACATATTACAAAAAACATTGTTTCTTTATTGGCCAACGTCTCATTTCCCCGTGTGACATTACTATTTGAATGCATATTTCACAATATGATTTTTTGACTAAAATATGTTGTGTATTGAATAATGTAGGCCTAGTATTTTTTTCATTTCAAACCGTAGGCAAACAAAATTCTGCAAGAGATTTATTAGATAGGTTAAATCTTTCTTGCAAATAATGTGATTTGTGATCAGCTGTTTGGGTAAATAAAAACATATGAATAATGTTCAGTCATGAATACCAACATTCTTGAAATAAATTACCTAATTTCTAGCCTCTAACGTCTTAAAAGGTAATATTCTTTGGGAAAGTGTTGCCAACTGTTGACGCAAACTGATTTTATTCTGTGCGTTGACGCTAGAAGCAAAGTCGAAGCTAAAACTAGCGGACGATACAAAGTGTGGTGGTCATAATAACCCAAACGCTATCTTTTCCTCGAGAGTGACGCTAACTAGCGGCAGCAACTAACTTTGCGTCGAATGGTCATAATAGCCCTGCTGGCCATTATTTATAGGTTGACCACAAAATCTCAGAAAGAAAATTTCCTGAAATTTTGCTCATCCAAAACTAAACCTCTCCGACTAGAACTCATATCTGGATTTATAAACATGTAAAAATATATTAAAGTAGGCCCCTACTTAATTTTATATAAACAACTTTTTGAAATGTACTTGTAAATTTTGATAAGACTTTGATAAAACAGTTTTTGATAAGGATGCAACTAAGACATCTTCCCTCGAAACCCAAATATTTCCATCCTGATCGATAGCAAAAGCACCTGATATTTCCACGATTTTAAATTCTCTGACTTTTCCAGATATTCCCTGACTGTGTTCACTCTTATTTAGCGCAGAAAGAGATCCTTATTTCACAAATAATACATTTTTAACTGTGCCAAGAATCAACCACCAGACTTTTTGACTCGGTAGGTATACGTACTAGACCTACCGACTCAGCCAAGGTATCGGACCAAAACAATTTAGTTTCAACCTTGTTTAAATATCAAAGTGTCATCTCCTTCAGAGATGCTAAGAAAGGGTATAGATAACATATCTAGAAGACCCTAGTTTGAGCCCAAAGGGACATAGGGTGGATAAATCAAATGGGTGTTTATATATAATGGTATGAGGTTTAGCGCTAAAGTTAGACAGCCATAACAAACATCTATGGCAGTTAAGAAATTGACTAAATCAGCCTGTTAAATGCAGATAGGGCCTAATCCTAATTTTTTTTCTCGAAATTATAAGATTAATAAAGTGTTAAGTCAATTCCAGCTACACTTGACATTTGACTAAATATTTTTATGGTGAATCAACGGTGGGTGTTAAGTTTGAATGTTGTATGCCAAAAATAATATTGTGTCTAGCGAGTGGACGATAATTAAAGAAAATATTTTTATCCAAACTCTTGAACAGACACAACACCCGGTCCTTGTGAAAGGAGACGCCCCCGATTTTGCAAATTATTGACTCATTGAGTAAGGAGGATGGCTAAATGTTTCCTCTTGAGTACCTTTGATTTTAATTTACTTCAAAGAAAATTAAATATTAGCATGGTAATTTTAGATAAAGGGTTTACGCTAAAATTATATTCTCTGTGTAGCAAAAATAAAATCAATGCCCGGTTAAATAGTTTTGATAAACGCCTTTTCGCGGTGGTGAGAGCTATAGTTAGTTAGGCATTAAAAATAGTTATATCTAAAATTGCACCAAAAGGTAAATTACTCATGAACTCTTTTAAAAATATATACCGTTTTAACAATTAGGTTGGTACGCCAAGTGTTTAAGTCACTTGCACAATTGCACAAAGGACAATGCGCTCGTTGAGCAATGTAAGACGTTATACTTTTTTTTACACGAGAGAGCTCGTAAAAATAATGGCATGTAATTAAAATTAATTACAGTGATCGGGATTGGGGGGGGAGTCCATTGTAAAATGAGAGCAAAGCCACGCGTGCTAAATATATGTTGGCAGACATGAGACGTGATAATACATAATTTGTCACCTTTATTTTAAAAGTATTCTATTATTTGGAAGAAATAAATAAAATACTAGAGTAGATGTACCACTAACCCTCGTACAGTCACGCCCTATCAATCATTTATTTTTTACTTTCTCAAATAAAGAAAGTATTGTAACCGTGAATATTAAGAAGAATATTGATGCTTTGTGTTCTGGAACAACAACAAAAAAAAATAATTGGGGCTTAAAATTCTGTCTGTGTGCCACAGCCGATGACGTTTACTGAATTTTGTTTAAACTTGATATTTAGATGATAAATGTTCATGCCTTAAAAGGATTTTTTTAAGTTTAACTTTAACCCTCAAATTATGGGTTGATTACAGATTTTTGAAAACTTTCATTTTTTTTAATGACTCAACAATATTGTTTAAAATATATATATAGTGTTTGTTCGACATGAAAAATATCACTCTATTAATGTTTTTTGAAGAAAACTTCGTTTTAAGTAAGTTTACTGAGTGACTAATCATTAAAATAGGATATTTTTTTTCTAAAATGGATATAAATATTTTATTTAAAATGGGTGTAGCAGACTATATACGATTTTCTTATTTAATTTATTTTTTGATTCAATGTAATATTTTTGTTTGTAGACTATTTATTAAATTTAAATTAATGGTCGATTTAGTGACAACATTTATAAGAAAGCAATGGGCTCAAATGATGTTTTTAACAGAAAACTTACTGTGACATTTCATTAAACTTGTATGGCTTAAGTATTGAAATTAGGATACTAACCCGCACCCGTAGGCATGGGTTTCCAGTTTCTGACCCAACTTGGTATAAAAAAAAAGTAGTCCGCGCTCACAAATATACACCACCTATCCCTAACTTGAGCTAATTTTATCCGGTCTATCTCATTACATCCTCTCTCTCTCAGGTCTATCCAAATGTTATCCTCCCATCTGAGTCTGGGTCTTCCCAGTGGTCTTTTCCCATTGGCTTTGCCATTCAATAACTTGAACGCGGTTCTAGATTCTCCCATTCGCGCTGCATGACCTGCGCGATTTTATCAACCTAACAATATCTGGTGAGGAGTACAAGGTATGCAGCTCATCATTATGTAGCCTCCTCCACTCCCCACTAGTGAAGTTTACTAAGCAGTTAAATTCCGCCACTTCTTTTTCATAGTTAGACCTACTTTTAATAAATGCATCAGTATTCATGTAGTGATCCAATCACTCGTCATTTTATGAACATCTTTTTTTTTTACCCATACGCTTTAATGCCTGTGCGGCTAACAACGACTTTAAGTACAGTATCTTCTCTATTTTTCTTTTGAGCACCTTTTCTTACTATCCATCCAGGCTATTTGCATATTCAAACAGATAGGGTAGGTGTGAGTAGGGGAACATTTAGAGGAATTGTACCCGCATTTTCATGGAGGGAGAGTGGAAAATCATTTAGTATAAAATCCTCAGTACATTAGAATGGTATTCAAACCCCAGCTTCCCCGTTACCGGCCAGCCAGACCAAACAAGGTTGACACCTTTGTCTATGTGTCGATCAATGCGGATTATCATAACGAGATAGGAAGGGTGAATATTATAGAGCTAATAAGCATTCACCTTATGAGAGGATGGAAAGCCACAACTTTGGGCTAGGAGGTGTAAACACCTAGCGCACTTTGCAAGGGATCGTTGTTCCTAAAAGAGATACTCGGCCATTTCTTTAGAGCTTGATTGTTCTTAGTTTACAGGTGTGTTAAAGAGCTTTTTAAATTATCGTGTTGATTTCTTCAAGACTTTGCATTGCTAAGTAATTATTCATAGGTCTTCTACTATATGACCTTTTTAGTTATAATAGTCGGGTATAGTCCCTTTTCTTCTAATTTGTTTTTTTTTAAGATTTGGCTTGCAGAACCGACATTACGGCATATTATTCTTAACTTTGTTCCATTATGTTTATTTACATTGTGTATAACCTGAACTGTGAATTAATTCACTGGCTAAATAAAGTTTTCTTGTTTCCAAGTAGCCCCGTATTATTAGATCAGAGCTAGGTGCGCTAACGCACACTCAAATATTTAGGTGTAAATTTAAAAAAATTAAGTCATGCAGGCGTAACAGTGATGTTCATTATTTTTGGGTCTAAGTCATTATTTAGAATTAAATTATGAAGCTAATTAGACCTTGGACCGCCATAGTGAATGATTTATGCCTATTTTTCGATTATCATATCAATTCTGAAATACGTTTAACAACACATTTAGTAGGATTCTTATAAAAAATAAAAAAAGCTGTTAGAATCGATAACATTTTACTTTATTAACTTACTATTATTACTTATTCATGTCTTTATACTATCTATCAAATGTGACCGTTGCAGCTTACATGTATTTACGTGAAAGTTGTGTTTTTTTAAATTGCGGCGTCTTACTATCTGATCGGGTTATACACAATGAAAATTGTTAGTAGAAACTTTAAGCGTATAAACCGAACGGGTAGTAAGACGCGGTGCTAAGAAAAATATACTTTTATAATTGTCAAAAAGGTTCCTTTTTATCAGAATAGAATTTTAATTGCTATCCTTATTAAGTAAACAACTTAAGTTGCAGTGGAAACAGCAAATCACAAATACGCTTGCCTATCTTCAACTGTTGTTCTACGCATGCAAGTTTTAATTTCACATGGATATTTAAAATTTGTTGCAATTTTCTATATAAACCTATAACCTGAAAAAACACACTTGAATACACATAGGCTACTTAGATTAACTGTATCTCGTAGTTTTTCTACATTATTCGCAAATGTTAATTAACAATAACAAGCGTAGAAAATGTATAGACCAGCGGTTCTCAAACTGGGGTACACGAGCAGCTCTCAAGGGAAAATTGGCAAAATAACAAGAGACTTAATAATAAGTACCGCAATAGGCTAAATTTGGAGCCGAACCTCCACTTTGAAGTTTCAAATGGACAATCAAACATCAAAAAGTTGTGCCAAGCCATGCAACCACACCCCTCTCATTGAAAAACTTTGGGATTCATAATATATCCGCTCCAGAATTACAATTACAAATTTTGATTTGAAAATATTTTGTTTAGGTTTACCTTTTCTCTTTATTTTTGAAATAATTTGTTAATAAAATGTATAATACTTTTTAGAGACTTTTTACAGTAAAATTATGTTTTTTTCAACTGACCATAAAGATTCTCAATAAGAGATAATGTTAAGGTTATAACAACGGGATTCTCTCTAAATAGCTTTGCCACATTTGAAATATTTTGATTAGAGATATTTTTTACCAATAGATTAAATAGATAAGTAATTTACCATGTGGTCATATTTTTTTAAAGCCTGCCATTTGGATTTTTTTTTTCTTGGGGGTACATTTAACTTCTAGTCATGGCCGAGGGATACAATTTAAAACAAGTTTGAGAACCACTGATATAGACTATAACTTAACGCGCCCGTCTCGGTCAACAAGAAGGTATTAATCGCTGTTAGACCACACGGCATACAATAGTTTGTGTCACTTTCTGGAACTACTTTTCTATTTTGTCTAGGTTCATACTCCCTTCACCTACAACCCCCCTTTGTCATGTCAATAAGAACGAGTAAAAAAAAACTAAGAATCTTAATATCTCAAGGTAAAGAGGAAATACCTCTGCTAGTTCTAAAATATCTTAATAAAATGTTCTGCTATGAGCCTATTTCAATGTATTTGCTAGAAGACTAAATCTTTATCCCTTTTTGATCAAGATTAGTCTCATAGCTCCACAAATATGCTTAAATATTCTTTTAAAATGAGATAATGTTACATTTTCACACAATTTATTCTAAAAAACCTAAAAATACAGGGTTGTTGAGGAAAAAGAGTCCTGATGAAATCTTTAGACTTTATTTTGTCGTGAGCCGTATTTTTAAATAGCACATCGTAGAATTAAATAATTCGTTAGAGCTCAACATCTATGTGACAATTTCTCGGTTACCTGGGCAGCCTCATTAAGTTGATGATAATAGTAAAAAAAAATGCAATCTCATACGATTGCTGCATTGAGAAATTTAACATGTGTGTCAGGTAATTAATATTCTATCAGTTTATTTATGCGTGTGTAACTTTAAAATGGAGGCACAATTTTCAGATGATTTATAAGATAAATAATTTTTCAACAATTTTAGTGAATAGTTATGAAAGTCTTAAATCAATTAATCATCCGAAAAATAATGAACTACCTTCACACCCACTTCGTTGGCCGCATGGTCAAGGGCGTCTCTCTCGCAATAAACAAGACTGCCGATGACGGGGAGATCATGGTTCGATCACGGTCGGATGTACTGAGAGTAAAACCCCCTAGGTGGTTTCCCCCTTCCTCCAAATAAATGCGGGTGTACTTGCTCTAAATTCAACATCCCTCAACCCTACCCATTAGCGTAATTAATACTCAGGCGTATAGCCCGAATGGGTAGTAAAACACGATTCTAAAAAAAAAACCACCTTCACTGAATCACCTTAATTTTTTTTTTTTTTTACGATATTGGTTATCAGTTATAGCCAGTTTCGTTACAGGGGGAAAATATGAGGGTAAAAAAAGGCAATAAAACTCGGTGAGACGTGACCCTATGTAGGAAATAAATGACAATTTAGTTTATCGGAAACTTTCTAGAGGTCTTGAGAAAATGTCCCAATAACTCGTGGCTCGTTTGAGAAAATAATTCACGACGCCTAATGATGCCATACACCCTTCCAAGGAATAAAGTACTAAACGAGAGATGTAAAAAGAAGTGTGTGAAAAAGAAGAGAGTAGAGAGATATAGAAATAAATAAGGTGAGGGGAAAAAATACGTAGCAAAGGGAAGACAAAAAAAAAATTGTGGGAAAGATAAAACGATAGATAAAGGGACCAATACATAAAGAGAACAAAAGGTATATAAATAGAGATAGTGGAGTGAAATAAAAATTGAGGGAAGGCGGTGGAGACGGAAGGGAGAGGGGGGAGGTCGGTAGAAGCGGGACCACATCGTTCCAATCAAATCAATACAAAGATCTCTTCCCCAAAAAGCAGACTGTAACGGCTCCATTCATTCAAGAGTTTCAGAGAGATCTTAGGGAGAAAGGTCCGCGCTCGCAAGTAATAATGACTGTAATCCGGGCATGAACCAACGGCCGACAGAGTCGAGAAAATCTTACAATGGGATCCAATCTGTTCTGTGAGCCAATTAGGAGAATTCATGACATTATACACCATGACCACTACTGGGGGCAAGGAAATAAATTGCTTGCGAGGACTTGAGTTTCTATACACCCTAAGCTTACCGAACTAGTGGGTTTGGGAGTGAACGGAACGTCCACGATATTGGCAAAAATTTAATAATGGGACAAGTAAAATGATGTTTTAAACAAAGTTTAAAGTAGAGGTTATTATGTTCATGATCCCGCATTGGTGAACACGCGGACTAATTGTCAAGTTAATCTAGTCTGGTTTGATGGTGACGGGGACTAAGGGGTTCGAATCTCTGCCGGGTACTCTGATTTTATTTTTATTTTTCCTAAATTGTATTCCCCTTTCTCTCTTTAAATAAATGAAAATACATCTTCCTCAACACCAGTCCAGTAGTGTGATTAAAATGCATACTGCCCTGCGAAATTAATCACGCGTTCAACAAAAAAAAATAAAAAATTAACGACTTAATTTAAGATGGTTGGCCTAAGGCGCCAGTCTCGCAATCGACTATATTCCCGGTGGCGGGGAGGTCCGCGGTTCAAATCTTGGTTGGGTGCAATGGGTGTGGTTCCACCATGAAATCTATCACGGTGGTTTACCCATCCTTTCTCCATGCTAGTGCGGTTACATTCACTTTAAGTTAACTTTCTAATTTCTTTTTATTTCCCTTCTAATTCCAATTTCTTAGATTAAGTGAATGAAAATGCTTTTTGTTGTATGTACCTGTACTAATAAATAGATGATATGATACAATCGTAAGAACTTTATCATATAGGTAATGCATTATAGCTTGGAACAAAATTTTCAAAAAAATGTTTTTAGTAAACTACTCTTAAGTAAGTTATCCTCAGAAAGACAAACTAAACATATTGTTAATCACAATAAACAATATTAATATATAAATTTTAAACAAATCGTTAGACCATTAAAAAAATCAAAGTTCAAAAATTATGTATAGACAGCCCTCAAATTAGCTATTTTTAACTGTAAAATTAAATATATAATATTATTGATCATTGTAAAAGATTCTCAGATGCCCATTTTAAACTAAATCTTAAAAGCATTTTTTTTTCTTCAGTAGTACTCTTAAATTAATTTTATTTATAAAAATCAACAAAAAATTGTATTTCTCATTTGAAATGCCCTGCAAATACCAAACGAAATCATTAAAGCTATTTTCAATTATTTAAGAAATTTCAAAAATCAGTCACAAGCGAATAATTTTTTTAATAAAAAATATATAAGTTATATAAAACTATTTATAATATAAAAACTTAACAGATAACGCTTCTGAACCAAATCTTTACAGCAATTCTTAGAATATTCTAATTTAAAAAAATCCGCCATTAGTAATCTACCCTTAAATTAATTTTCCCCGAAAAAAAAGTATGTCCTACAGGTTTATTTGTCATTTCAAATAATCCAGATATCAATTTAAAACAAGATTCTTAGAGCTAGTTTTGAAATATTTCGAATTTTCGAAGATGACTTATTTTTAAACAGCCCTTTTAACGAATTTTCACCCAAAAAAACCAAGTATTTAAGTGTTATTTGACAGATCAAACGTTTCCAAGTTATAAATTTAGACATTTTCGAACAATATGGAATTCAAAATAATCACTCATCAGTAAACTACCTTTAATTTGAGGGATAGCACTAAGGTAAAAATAAATGTAGCAAGGTATAGTTCTATAAAATCCAAATATCAAGTTTAAACCAAATCTATCCAACCATTTTGGATTCGTGATCAAGGACAAATCGACAGACATACATGGGGTCAGACCGAATTGTAAAATCCACTTTTTTGGGATTTGGGTTCACATATAACGTAAAGATAGGCCCACATCCTAATGTCAGGATAAATGTTGTTCATGATAATAATACTTTCTCTTGATATGATAAAGTAAAAAGAAGGATATAGTAGATTTAGTGACTCGGCAACAAAATGGTTATAAACAGTAAGGGATGCGGATAGTGACTTAGATAAAGTGCACCCCATTATCTAGGAGAAATGAGGATAACCTCACAATGAAAATTACATCAGTGAAATCAGTCCTCGACCAAGATTCGCTCCCCGGATCCCCTCCGTCAATAACAACCAAATGCAATCCGAAATCTTTGAAATTTCGTTCAAAGTTGTAGGCACAACTATACAGTACAGTAGGGCCTACTAATAGTTAACTTATTATATCGATATTATTAGATATTACATATTTATGATCAAGAATATTATTTGGTTTGGTTCTAAAGCAAGATTATAAAATTGGTACTGACCAGAAACTTTTTTTTCGTATCGCGTCTCACTACCCATCCGGCTACCCACATATTTATACTAATTGGGTAGAGATGAAAGCGATATAATTAATAATAAATGTACCCGCATGCGTGGATAGTGTAAGCCATTTAGGAAAAAAAAACTTCATAAAATTTGCAAATGAATTGCGTAATAAAGTAATATCAATTATGTTAATAAATATTTATATTTTATAACTTATTCGATGATGATAATGCAAAAAAATACTCATTATATCAAGACAATAATGGCTCTTGTCTGTTCACGATTGATAGCTATATATCAAAATGTGGCCTCCTTTAATGGCTGAATTAGAAAAGTAAAAAAAGCTATTTTTTATACTCAGCACTGGCCAAGAGGTCTCCTTTTATTTGATCGTTTTTGACGAGTGTGGTCAGCGTTAGAATACCAGACAGGTGCACCGGAGATGACTTTTCATTGCGTTTTTCCCAGCTTCCCTCTCCGCGAATGTACGTAAAATTACTTTAAGTTTCCCTTTTTCATTCGTAGCCTCCATCTATAAAGGCCTAAATAACTCCGGTTTAAACATATATACATTAATAATAAACCATATTTATCAATCTAGAGATAGTTCATGTTGTAACGTGTGCCCTGAAACTTAAGTTTTATTTTGAGATTTTTATAGCAATGCCATTATGCACGCTTAACATATTGCTAATGAAATCATATTTTCACTATACCCCTAAACTAATTCAAATACATCTTAAGTCTATGTAAAATAGCTAACAAGTGTGCTAAGCCTATCGATAGTAATAAAAATGTCAAAATGAGAAGTTTTCCTAGCACTCAATGAACTAACGTACAATAATAGTGCCTAGCGCCTGTAAACTAGACTGTACCGGGTCGAGCCGCGCGCGTTTGAAAAATAGAACCAGTTCTATCTTTCAAGCGTGCGCGCTCACTCGCTCGCTCCAGTCTGGCTACCTCCCATTACAACCAGTGTGTTCTATTTTATATTTTAGTCACTCGCTCGCCCAGTCTGGCCGTCCCCTTAGTACCAGTACAAAGCTTGCGTCCGAAAAACCTCTCCCAGATTCTAGGGTTGTCAGGCTTACATCTCCGAGTAGTCAGTGTGGCCTGACCCCAGGCATTCTTCAACACTTAACTCCTGTTAAGTGGCCCGCAAGTCTTCTTCTCCACATGAACACACACGTCACTGCTAGATGACAACCAACCAACGCAGTGAGGCACACAATCAAGCAGCTGGTAGGCAGGACAGACACAGCTGGTACTAGCTACAAGTACAAGCTTGCAGAAAACACTTTTTATTTTTGTTTTAGCAACGAGTAAAGATAGCACCAAAAAAAAAAAAGCGTGAGAGTATTTGTTTTTATAGAGAGGCATACAAGAGCGGTGAAAAGCGTCACAGACGTCAAAAGATCCCTCGTAATTTAAGGTGGGGATCTAGGGGACGCGACAAAAGGCAAATGTTTTTGTAGTTTGCTAGGTGGTGTTCTTCGTCTGGGTTTAAAAATTAAATAAAACGTTATTTAAAGTGACCGCTACAATCGCCCGTAGTCGAGAATGTCAGATCTGGTATATCCGCGTAAAAATGGCTTATGCGAAGTAATGTTTAAGAACACCATGAGATGTGTGTCAAGCTATTTTAAAACCCAGAAATCAAATACGATGTATAATGGTTCAGAGCAAATCCGCCATTAATTTAAAATGCATTTAAAACCTTAACACAGTAAGATGAAAAGTAAATAAATCAAAACAAACAGCTACTTGAACATTTATTATGTAAATAGTAAATAGTTTAGAAAGTATTAAAATATCTACACGTTTATCTATATCAAGTTAATAAGTCATATATAAAAAATCAAACATTTGCAATTAATAGGGTTAGAAAATTGTATGCATCTAATTTCATCAGTCAAAACAGCTTTGAAAGTAAATAAAAGAATATCAAATTTAAAAATATAATTTTTGAAATTAAAACATAGACTCAGTTTTGTTGAGAAAAAAGTTTAAAAAAAAGTTCCTATGCACAGTTCCCCTTAATATAAACGCCGCCTCGTTGAAGAGTCGAAACGATTTGCTAACGGATCATAGCGTAGGAGTGGTCCCCTTTTTTATGGAAATACTGGTTTATCACTGCTTAAATTAATGCCGCGTTTATATCTCCCACCTTGACAGTAATTATCACCTTTTGTGAACGCGCCATTTTATGATATTATTATATTGCTAAATGATAAAATGCTATTTTGTCATCAATTTTGGCTGCTACAAAAATATGTTTGTATTTTATAAAAGGACCTTCTTGCGAAAATTGGACTGTAGGAAGAAACTTAAAAAAAATACAAACATAATTTGGCATAAATGTATAACATTTTTACCAGGTATATAATTATTGTATTTTAAAGTCATTTATCAAAAGTGACAAGCTGTAGATAACATGACTTGACGTATGAATATATTTTAGTTTTAGTAACTTTTGTAACTCTCAGATAAGGTTCTTGACACCAGAATCTTAGTAGGTATACCATTGAATTCAGCTGTAGCAGCTTGGAAACCGGAGCTTTTACGTCTGTTTTATATTATCCGCCTACTTACCACGAAGAGTGGTTGAATGAATTGAAGTTGAAATGAGCAACGATCATGTTTACGGGAGGGTATTCCATTTCACCGATGGTAAGTAGAGTCAGGTGTCGACGTTACCGGTTTCCGGGTCAAATTCAACTTGTTCATTTAAAGTCCACAAATGGAAGTACCCACCGGTACCAAACGGATGCGCTGTTAGATCGAGGAAGCTAAAAGCCGATTAAATATTCATGCGTCCCAAATAGCGGCGTTAATGTGGGCGCCTAGGGACGATTGCAACCCTAAAGGGTCTAACTGCATTGGGACTATATGCCAGTAGGCATGGATCACGATAGGTAGGCTTATAACTTATATAGGTAAACTATTATCTCCAGGATTAGCAGAAGTGATAGGTCTAATATTAATAAACAAGCTACCGGTTGGATCAGAAATGATGCAACATGCTTGATTTTGGCCAGGGAGGAAGTTTTTTTTAATTCTCATAAATTATGGCCACCTCTCCCTTACCCTTCTCTTATTCCTAGGCGAATGAATTTGGCCTCATAGGGTCTTTTATGCTGTAGAGTCATTCTAGGAAATAAAATAAAAGCTCAGGTGCAGAAAGTCCCGTAGCATAAATTTGAATAATTATTATTGTATGGTTTGACATACAAAAATAGGCCTCCATAAATTTAGATCGGCCGAATCTCGGTCGGGTGGTTTTCCCAAAATATGTTTTCCACTCACCCTCCACACAAATTATGGTACACTTCTTAAAAATATAACCTTCCTCATCCCTAAAACCATTAGCGTAATTAGTACATAAGCGCATAGCCCGAACGAGTATTAAGAGCCGGTGCTAAAAAAAAATCTACTTTCACGTATTCATTGGTTAAGTCATGTGATTTACAGCTGTTACTTTTGAAATATATTATCAAACGGTCCCGTGGTATAGTGGTTAACACTCCTGGGTACCAACCAAGGGGTCCCGGGTTCAGTTCCCAACTGGTACCATGGGTATTTTTCCCAAAGTAGTAACTGTTTGAAAGGTCATCAGAGCCTTGATAATTAGGCTTAATTTAGGTTAAGAGTTTCTATTGGTTCCACACCCTCACATTCACTATAATTATCACTCCATCTCATTGGGACACGGAAAGACTGTAAGATTAGTACATACGGGTGTCCCCTGGGCAAAGGTACACAAGTCTTCTCCCCAAATGGGTTATTATAAATGATGTGACCCAGACACGCATAAATAAAATATTTAATACTTATAAATTAGCACTTCTTGAAATGTTATCATTGTTGACGGCAAAAAAAAAGTATTTTCGTAAAGTTACTTTCTATCAAATTAATAGTATAGGTATAAATAGAGGGCGATTAATATTAAATAAACTATAATAGGCCTATATCTGGAGAAGAGAAGGAAACCAAAGTGAAAATCATAACTTGGGGAAATCACTCCTATTGTCCCTGGACAGGATTAGAGTCAAGCTAAATCCGAACCTCCCAGGCCACTCTGAAATGTGAACCAATTCATCAACCTCGCCTATGCTCCTAACCGCTTCTAGCTAACTCGGGGCATGATTAACTTCACAAATCTCTTCCCTCTTCTTCTAGACCCAGTGAAGTGACTTAATTTACACACCGCTAAAGGCACAATTGAAAAGAGCTAGTCTTCCTTCAGACAATGTCTTAATGAAGCATAGAGCACGGATAACCTCAAAAGCAGGCCGCAAAGCCCCCTCCTTTTTGAGTGTGTCGCTAGAAGTTCGTCTCTCTCAGTCTAGGTAATGATCGGTGTGGCTAGCATCAGCTGGGGGCGCTGAAACGCTGCACGGCTATAAATTAGGAGCTAATTATTCGAAGAACACGGGTGTAACATTATAGAAGTTATGTTTAGTTTCATCAGTCCATCAACGAGAGCCCTAAGGTAGAAATGTAATGTACAAGCGTGTTTCTTGATAAATTAGTGCTAAAATACTAACATTAATGGAAAACATTTTAATTTTGAAAATGTCAGAAATTGCGTTTCGATAGTTAAAGGTTAAAGCTAAATGTAAGATATATTTTTTCATTGGAATATTAAAAGTTAATTGTCTACATTGATGTCAACACACAACTCACCAACTAACTTAGCCCAATAAAGTATATCTCAACACACCGGTTACAAATCATTGTAATTAAGGCACTATCAGTATAGAAGGTACTAATTTAAATAAACTAAAATAGTAGATCTAGTACTACACATCCAGCTCCACTATTTACTTACCAAGCCTCGTTTATATTGTAACACAACATGTTGGCCAACACGATCCCAACAAGTTGTGTTACAATATACACGCATTCCCAGCTTGTTGTGGATGTTGGCCAACATGTTGGTGTTGGGAGAGCCGGTCAGAGCCAACAAGTTGTGTTGGATCATTTGTTGGAGGTAATAAACGCCCAACACAACATGTTGGCTGAGTTGGAAGGTTCTGCGCATGCGCTATCTAGTCGAGTCAGTGTCTAGCCTTAGAGAGACACGTGTTTTGTTTTTAGATTAGTTTAACGTTTAACATCGGGATTTGTATAATTTTGTGTGATCATGGAATGGAACGAGGCTAATACAGTCAAACTAAATTATTTATATCAAAAATATTCTGTTCTTTGGAACGTTACCTCGGCTGAACACAAGAATTCTAATAATCGAGACGATGCACTTGTTGCAATAGCTAATGTTTTTGATATCGATGTGTCGGTAATAGAAAAAACAATCTGGCATCCGGGCCCAATATCTACGTGAGTTGTTAGCACAACAAATGAAGAAACCGCAAGTAATACGTCGCTATCCATGGCTAGAAATGTGTAGACTGATTAAAAACTAGCGGAGGACCCAGGATGTTGGTCCAACAAGTTGGCGACAATAAACGCAGCTTACTTTTCTTCGTGTGTTGTCTCCCAACATGTTGGGTCCAACTTGTTGCATAATAAACGAGGCTTTAGACAGGAGGACGAGGCCGTCAACAAATAGTAAACATTGTCAACACGACCCTGAATACAATCAAAAGTCCCAAAGACTTGTGGTTGGCTGTTATAACCATTTAGGGCCATATTTATATTCACACTTAGGGCCGTATGCAAGAACTTGACTGCTTTGTGGACACTAGTGTGGGTTTGCTGGCGTCGTCGTGGGTTAAAAGGTGGACCGATAGTGTACTCGTTACCACACTATCGGTCCACTAAGCATCCACTATTCGTTCTAGCATACCGCCCTTAGTGCACCTCAAAACCAAATAAAAGAAAACACCTACCTAGGTTCGAATAGAATGAGCCAGTTTCACATAAGAAACTGGCCCATTTTCTTCTCTTCTAGGTAGGTGCCGTCTTTTACTTGGTTTTGAGCCGTAAATGACGCGCACTAAGGGCCAGTTTCATAGTCAGATTTAGTACGCCTCAAGTGCGAGTCGATACTAAATACAGGACGACACCTACCTAGACCAAAATGGAATGGGCCAGTTTCGCATATGAAACTTGCCCATTCCATTCAATTTCAGGTAGGCGACGTCTTGTATTTAGTATAGCGCCGCACTTGAGGCGTACTAAATCTGACTATGAAACTGGCCCTAAGTCACGGAGTTTTGTAAGTCTTGTGTTGATAGAGCCCCCACCCCTGTAAACAAGATTTATGTATAAATATTTAGGGCCGTATATATAATTGAGATTCGGAGGCCAAACAATCCCCCATTCAAACGTAGTTGCGTTTTCTTTCATAAAGATAGTGGGCGATTGAAGTACTCCCTAGACTAGACTAATATACTGTCCTTAGACGCTAACAGTTCTGAGATGCCTGTAAAAACAAAAATACTATCAGTTATGTTAACAGTATACCTTATCACCTACATTCAATAAATGCTAGGTTTAGCATGTTAAGAATTATGTCTTAGGGGGCGGCCAGACTGAGCGAGCGCGCGAGCGACTAAAATATAAAATAGAACACATTGGTTGTAATGAGAGGTACAGTCTAGCTTACAGGCGCTAGGCAATATTATTGTATGTTGGTTCATTGAGTGCTAGGCAAAATTATTGTATGTTGGTTCATTGAGTGCTAGGAAAACTTCTCATTTTGACATTTTTATTAATATAGATAGGTTTAGCACACTTGCTACTAACGGCCTAATTTAATTGGTAAGAACATAAACCATACCTATATGTATATATACATATATATATATGTAAAACTAATATGTTAAAATAAATAAATATTATCAAAGTAGGTATTTACAAATAAGAATTACCATTAGCGTGGAAAGAGGATGAGAAAACCACAACAATAAATCACTTGTTAAAACCCCCCTCAGTTCACTGAGCCAAGATTCGGAGACTCCTCGTCAACAGCTAAAGAGAGCTATCTGCTAATCACGCGCTCGCCAGTCTGGCCACCCAGTCGCTTGTCAGTCTGGCCGAACCCATATCCTTATCGTTACTGCTGTCAAATCTTTGGATTTCCAAGTTGATATTTTTCTTTGGTGATCAAGATGGACATAAAACAAATGAATTACTATACTCGATAGTATGTTAAATGTATAGAGAATAACGGTTGTTCACGTGGTTCCAGATGTCAGTCATGCAATAGATACGAATAGTTAAGACAATCATATACAGGTAATTCGGCCTGGGATTAAAGCATATAGGTACCTGCCAAATTTCGTTAAAACTGCGCATTTGGCAGTAATCGGAACAAACGAAATACCAAACGATCGAGTAAAAACAAGACTTAACTCCACTCAGTAAAAAATAAATAAAAAATAAAAAAATAAACAAACAAACTTATTGCCGTCAATTAAACGTAAAGAGCAACATAAGTCAGTCAAAAATAAAATACTCTCAAGGAATTGTGTGAAAAATCCACTGACGTAATGTAAATGAAATAAAATAAAACGCTATTGGGGCCATGAAATTCGAGATATCGGTAGTGTAATTTATTCGAACTCCAAAAATAGAAAAGTCTGGTTAAGGTAATTTGAAAACACGTTTGACAATTTCCAGTTCGTTTTTTTATTTTTATTTTATTTTGCAATACCTTATAAAAAAAAAGAGTTCCATTTCGTGGACTGATGTAATCACATGACGCTCACATATCTATCAGTTAAAAAACAAAACAATTTTTCACATATAAATAAGAAAAATATATTTAAGAAAGAATAAATAGAAACAACAAAATGTCAGTTAGCATGACATATCTTGACTAGAACAATCACACATGACGTATACGTGGTTATCAACTCGTGTATCGTATTCACGGAAATGGGTCTCTCTGCACACGAATTGCAATGAAGGGATACGACCTCCACATGTGGTATAGTCCCAACAGAAAAGATATTATATTATGTTACTGAAACAACTTATAGTACATATACTCACAAAGGGG